>JAQFXT010000492.1:0-35472 GCA_034683725.1 Strigamia crassipes
AATTCGTCATCGTCGTCATCCTCCACTGGTATTTTCTGTTTGCCAACAGTTTCGTATTTATTGTAACCTAATGTATTGTCAACGTATCCCCACGTAGCAGCTCGGGTTTCAGCCGATTTATTGCTACTCAGATCATTCAAATTCAGAGCCGAGATACTGGCTTCGATGTGTCGATCGTGTGTTTCTGGGTTAAGCAATTCTCGCGTTTTATCCCTTGAAATTGGTGATTTTTTCGTCGTTTTATGATCGAAAGTCTGTCGACTGGGCTTGCGCACGGTTTCGTATAGGTCTTCTGTACGAAGAACATCAATTTTGCCACCGAAGTCATCCTTAGATTTAAAGTTTCCACCGCTGTGTCCATTAGTATAAAATGAAGACTGTTTATTAACAACTTGCTTATATGGACTGCCTTTGCTTTTGTCGCTGACTGATTTCCTTAATTTGTACACTTCTTTGTATCCACATTGACATCCAGAGCCTATAGCCATTTGGTGAAATTCGTGAATAAGCTATAAAATAATTTATTATTATAAAAGACATAAATATATATATATTTTTAAATTTAAAATATGATAATTCATTACCGTGCATTCGCACGATCCTATTAGGCAATTCAGTGCAACTTCAATCAATTTATCAGGATTCAGTGGTTCCATAAAAACGAGCGTGAAATCGTCGAAGTACTTGTAACCCATTAGCTTAAAGATTTTTTCAACGCCGTCTAAATGTCGGGCAACTTTGTGCTTAAAAAATCCACCGTACAACTAATAAAAAAAAATAAAAAATTAAAAAATAAAACTTGGGCGATTTTTGAATTTACCTTAATTTCACGATATTCATTTCTCCATGGAAAAAGTAAGAGATTATTAGCGTATTTCTCTAACGCTTCGAAAGCCTGGCACGTCCCGCTGATGGAAAAGTTTGGTTTAGTTTCAATGTTGTATTCCAATAACTCAGCAAATTCACGTCTCGTGAATTTCATATTCAGATTCTCTTGGCTTAAGTACTGCAATATTTCTTCTATTGAATTACATAAATACAATTAATTAATTAATTAATACAAACGTCCGTTCTTGTTGGTAATGATTAGTAATTTACCTCTAAGTTCTGGGTAGCATTCTTCTCGTTTTTGTTCGCTACCGCACTCCAAATAATCTACGTGCATTTTTCTAATATTTTCTAGCATCTTTGCCATTTCTACCTGAATAAAGGAGAGGAAACAATTGGTTTTTGTAGATCAAGACACAGCAAAGTGATGTGATATTTTTAGGAAATGTATAAATAGATATCATGGAAAACACATTGGGTTCAACGTCATTACTCGGGGATTTGGCTCACTTAAGCTGACCTCATTGGTGTTTATATTAAGTTAATGAGTAATGCAGTTGCGGGTATTCAAGTCTTCCGTTTCTTTTTAAAACAATTGCAGGAATAAATTAAATTACCGTAGTTTTAATTTTGATTAGTGTGTGAAGTCACTTGAAATAGTTAATAGACTAATCTACTGTTTAATCGAAAATCAGTTTTGTTAAAACATGTCATATAAGCGGTAAGATAGTAAAGTCAAAACATTACGGATAAATCTGTTTCCTCAAAAAACGGGTCTGGCCATGTTTTAATCACGTGACTATTGAGGACCGCAATTGCAGTTATGATGTCATGCACTTTAAATAAAAAGATTTAGATTTAATTTCGTATAAATTTACAAAAATTTGTAATACAATTTTACTATTTTATGGCTGCAAGATACTGTTAACTCTCTCGATTAATGCGCCCACATTGGAGAACACAAATCGGAAGCGCGGAGTGGAAGCAATATGGCGTGAGCGTTGCTTTGGCAACAAGATTTGTGAACGAATTTGTGATTTTAAAGCTGCGTTGCACTACTGTATAGTCTTTTATACTTTTTAAAAGGAAAAGAATTTTACAATGGCAAGTTTTTGTATTTATGTACAATTATTTTTCAGTTTTAATTTAAATCTATATTTTTTTATAGGGTCCAAAGAAAGATATCGCCGCTGATGTTGGGACTGGCCAAGGAATAGAAATAAGAAAAGCAACAGTTGTTGATGGCATTAGTATTTACGACATGACGAAAGAGCAGCTTCAAGATCACATTTTGAGATGCCGTGACGAAACCGATCGAGAACGCGAAGAGAGAAATTATTTTCAAATTGAACGAGATAAAATTGCATCATTTTGGGAAATTGCGAAAAAACAATTAGACGAAAAAAGAGCTGAGCTGAGAAACAAAGACAGAGAATTAGAAGATGTAGAAGAACGGCATCAAATGGAAATCAAAGTGATCGATTATCTATTTTTTGATTTTATACCACTTTGTAATAATACTAATATATATGTTTATAAAGATCTACAAGCAAAAAATCAAACACTTACTTTACGAACATCAAAATAATTTATCGGAAGTAAAAGCTGGCAATTTGATTAATTTAAAACTGGCTGAAGAAGAACATGCATTGGCCGAACATCAGTTAATGAAAGATAAAAGAGAAATGAAAATTAGACAGAAAGAAGACGAATTGGTTCATGTCGATGCTGTTAATGAGCTTAAATTGGTAAAAAATTAGTAAAATACTAAAATATAAATTACGGAAAATAATATTTGAAACTTTAATTTTCACAAATAGAAACAAAATGAAAAATTAACAGAAATGAGGATCCAATTAGAGAAAAATTTGGGCGAAGTTGAAGAACGATATGATAAAAAGATGAGAACTCTGCGAGACGAATTAGATTTGCAACGGAAATCCGAAGTTCACGAAGTTGAAGAAAGGAAAAATCAACAAATTAACACTTTAATGAAAAATCATGAGAAGGCCTTTTCCGACATAAAGAACTATTACAACGATATAACCGTGAATAATTTGGCATTAATTAACACGTTAAAAGAGCAAGCAGAAGAACTGAAGAAACGATCCGATCATGTTGAACGGCAATTACACGACGCTCAGACCGAAAATCGAAAATTGCATGACGATTTGTCCGAACGAAACGAAAAAATAGAAGTACTCAAGAAAGTACTCGAACAATTTGAAAATACTAAGAATGCATTGGGTGTAAGTTTAGTAACTTTCAATCTTCAACATTGACACAATTAAATGTAAAAAATGTTAAATGTTGCAGAGCACGAAACAAAAGTTGAAGACTACGATGGAAGAATTGCGAACCCTCCAATGGGAACAAGAAATAGTGGAATTAAAATTTAAAGAAGTCGAAAATGAACGTGATGAAATTTACAACAAATTTGTAACCGCAATTCACGAAGTTCAGCAAAAGAGTTCGCTAAAAAATCTACTGTTGGAAAGAAAACTTGCAGCTTTAGCTGATGCGTTGGAGAAGAGAGAAGTGCAACTGAATGAAGTACTTATCGCTGCTAAATTAGATCCGACTTCTATTTCTATAGTCACAAGGAAACTTGAGGTAAAATGTTACAGATTTTAATTGTTTTATTTTTATGTTATTATTTTTAAAAAATTAATAGGATTTACTGGACTCTAAAAATTCCACTATCAACGATTTGCAACTAGAGTTGGCCAGAGTTTGCAAAGTAAAATTCTCGTTTATTTAAACAGTAGTTAACTTGGTTTTTACGTGTTTTTAATCTGTTATTAGGCTCACGATGAATTACTCGGTACTTTTGGGAGTAAATTGAAATCTTATGGCATCAAGACTGAAGATCTAGGATTCGTCCCACTGACTACCACATCGATAGGGCAAAAATTGGGAAAGGGGGCCGCTGGACTTGCTTCGAAGTGTCCCTAGCTGATTGACTAGTCATTTCTTTATTTCTTTATTTATTGACTTTTTGTTTTTTTTTTAAAATTTAAGGTGTATTTTACTTACAATTTTACACGTTTTAATAAAATTATTATTTAGTTTTCAATGTGATTTCACCATCTATCGGTAATTTTAGGAAATCTATGTTGATTTTACATTTGTTGATAGACGATGCTTCTAAGTTAAGCCTGAGATACGATTGCAGGATGTACGAATTCCACAAAGTTGTCGCACCAAATTCTTTAAGAATAAATTTAGATAAAATAGCAACAAGTTGCCGGTGTCGTTCACGTTCTGCACGCACCAAAGAATCTTTCGAAATGGTATAAAAATCAATTTTTTCTTTCAAACCTTGAGACTAATTAAGAAATGTAGCGATTAAGGTCATGGTCTTCATGTTATCAAATAGATGTGTACACTAAGCAAGTATGGGGCATATACTTACTAAACTTAGATTGATATCTGACTTGCTCGATTTAGTATTATCTAGAAAAGTAGATCCCCATTTAGAATAGCTTGCTTTTGCCACGAACAAGGCAATAATTAATGACAACATATTTGGTAGAAAATCAGGCATGATGAAATGAACTGAAATTTTTGTCGGCTTTTGGTTAACTTTTATAATTTTAAAACCATTTTTCGAGATATTTATATGCGATGAATTTTGAATATGTGTGAATGAACTTAATTTTTTTGCATTGCTCGATTTATTGTTTATTATTATACACGCACGTGATGCCCATTATTTTCATTATTACCCACACTAATGATCTATCAACGAGACATTGACATGTAAAAATTATTTCAAATATACGTTGTCTAACGGTCGAACAGCTGGTTTTAGTTGGACGTTGAAACTTTTTCAGAATTGCACCTGGCTTCCTGTGGAATGCTCTTGGAGGTAATAAGGTTAAGGTGGAAGAAACAAGTTTTATTACATCGAAAAAAACAAAAATAAAAATAAGTTTTAAAATAAAAATAAAGAAATATGTTTCTTTTTTCTTCATTCAATTATAAAATGTTCAAGCTGTCAAGCCATTTTTTCTTTTATATCTTTTATTTATTTAAAAAAAAGAAAAAAAAAATATTTTTTCTTCTCGTTGTCACGTACAAAAAAGAAGAAAAAAAAATTCAAGGTATGTAGAATTCCAAACAAGGTTAAGACCAAAAGCAAAAAAAAAAAAAAGTAAAGGCGAAGAAAAATATAATCCAGTAGTAACCAGTCCAAGCAGATGCCTCTGTCGACCTTTACCCCTCATTATTCATGTCACGTGGCTGGCAGTAACGCAAGGAATCATGGGCCGGCGGGTCACAAATATGGCGCTCTTTGTAAGTTGCGCGTCTTTAGATGTCAAGAGAACGGCTCGCATACGCTAGTACAGCGTCGGATGTACACAATGCAAATAATGGATCAAGCTGTAACTATAGGTTAGTATACGAATAATCTTCGGAGATCACAGCGGTAATAATAATTTTCGATTTGCAATTCACTGCGATGAGATCATGTTATGATGTCAAGTAATCGTGATCGTTTTCTCCGTGCTGACCGCAGTTCAAAAGTCCCTCAAATTATCGGTCGCTTGACATTTTTCAAATACACCACAACGTTTCATATTTCCCCGTTTTCGACTGAATTTCATTCATTCCTTTTAAAAATCGATTGATTTGCAAGCTCGATGCACGTGCGCAAGTTGTTCTCCGACTTATTAACAGAAAGTGTGTTGATTTTGCGAGTTTACCTGACCTTACGTTACTTATTATTCCTAGATTAACCCTTTACAATGTCGTCGACCGTTCGGGTCAAGCGGGAACACGGCAGCGTAGGCGTCGCCACAATTTGCTTTGTGTGCGGGAGTAACGGCGCGGAGCATTACGTACACGTGAAACCACGAGAGAATGGAAGTTCGTTTCCATTTCTCGAACACCACGTGCCACCCGAAGGAGCCGACGTGCCATCGAACGAGGAGGGAATTGCACGATCGTGTTATTTGTGCTACTCGTTTTTAAACCAACAGTGGGACGCGTACGAACGGACTCGAACACCACACGTAAAACGACTTTATTGGCTAAAAAGGACGGACAACGGACCGTACATGGGAGCGGAAATGCGACTGCAAGGTGAATACGCATCGCAATTGATGGGTTTGGACGGTAATGGATTGGCGTGCGATTATAAAAACATTCAATCATGTGGTCCGAGTGCTGCCCCACATGACGAGAACAGCGGTGACGCTGTTTTGGATCTGAGGAGCACTAAATCCGAGTCGACCCCTGGACCGAGGATGGATTTATCAACGCCGACTGCGAACCAAACCGAGGATAACAGCGCCTTGGATCTGAGTATGCCCGACAAGAATTCCGTAACTGAAGTGTGTTACGTGTGTGGCGAGGAATGTTCGAGAGGAACTCTGATTAATATTTACGCTAAACCCATTGCAAATTGTCCTTATTTTCCTAGTCTAACCCTTCACCCCAGACCCAGTAAATCCCGACCGATGGACTCGACAGGACGCGTTCAGGCGTGCGCGGCGTGCCATCAGCATCTTCTGCAACAGTGGGATTCGTATCAAAGACGCAACACTCCGCATTCGGACCGAAATTACATCCTGCGCAAACGAAACCAACCCGACTCGTCTCCCAGCACGCCGTCCGCACCTGTCGTGTTTGTTTGTTTTACGTGTGGGTTGGAATATCCGATGACGTCACGTCGGGTTTTACAAGCCTTCAAGACGTCGCACACGGACGCCGGTCCTTTTTTTTCGTTTTTGGAGAAAGTGAGTCCGCCTTCTGGAGCGTCGAGGATTTCCGCGCAAGGCAACGTCCACGTGTGCTCCATCTGTTACAAATCCATCCACAGACAACGACACGTTTACGAGATATCCAAGACTGTTGAAGAGAAACGAGTATACCGAATACAAAACTCCTGCACCAACGGCACCAGCGAGTGGGAAGGCCGTGAAGTTGTGTGCTACATCTGCAACAAGCTCGACTCGCATCGCAACACGGACATTTTACACACTTTGCCTCCGAAAGACCCGACGATAAAAAGGCCGTATTTCCCCGCCTTGCAGTCCCTACAGAAAGCGACCAACGCATCGCCGATCGACGACGAGGGAAAAATTGTCACGTGCAAGACGTGTTCGAATTTCCTCAACACTCAGTGGGACGCGTACGAAATGGACGGAATGCCACAAACGCAGAGACACTACAGGGTTCGTTTGACAGAATCCGCATCCAGCACGAGAAAATCGTCTCGGGAGTCGGATGCGGCGGCTGCCGAGAGTTTGCACGTGCAAGTGTCCACTCCGGACGTGCAGTTGGACTCGGGTTCGACGCAGCAATCTCCGCTGATTAAAGACGGGGGTTCTCTCTTGACCACCGTCTCTTGTTCTAGTCTTAATCACCACCAAGTTAAGCTCTCCTCGTCCATTTCCTCGCAACACGCTCAAACCCCGACCTCGACCACATCGACCAGAGCCATGGACCTGAGCACGACCACGTCGGCGCGATTGGTGGTACGTACGAATGCGTACGAGAACCAATATTACCGTCCCCCGCTGCAAATGGCGTGCGTGTGTTACGTGTGCGGCCATCACTCGGAACAGGGCAAAACATACTCGCTGCGTGCCAAATCTTTCAAGAACCGTGTGGGGGCGGGTGATGAGGGATTGAGCGCTGTCGTTCTCGCGGCCTTTTTTCCTTTCCTTTCCACCCACACACCGCCAACTAACGCGGACAAACTGAGCGGGGAGTCGGGCGTATCTCTGGTTTGCATGTTTTGTTATCATTCGCTCATGGCGCAGTGGGTGGCGTACGAAATGTCGCCTCATTCCAGCGAGAGAATTCCGTGGAATCGGGTGTACAATCACCAGAATTACGTTTGTTACGTGTGCGGTGTGACGACGTACAGGAAGAGGGTTCGTGCCGTCCATGTCACCGATTACCCCTTCTTGGTGGACCATCCTAGACCGGCCGGAAGTTTGGTGTTGAATGGTGGAGATCGAGTTGTTGTTTGTTTGATGTGTTATCACACACTCACTTTGCAGTGGAATGATTTCGAACGAATGAAAGTGCCTGTTGAATTACGGAAGTACAATTGGATCTCGGCACCTCCACCCGAAGATGAACGTAACAGGAGACATTCCAGTTCGGTGAGAATGGATTTTATAGCTCGATTCAGCTAGAGGTTATTAATTCAAGTGCATAAAGGTTATTGGGTGTTGTATTTTTAATGCATTTGCTCAACATCTGCTCAAGTTTTCTAATTTTTTTTTTATCTGGGTCATATATCTTTGACTTTCGAGACATTTCTTATCCAGATCGGGCAAAGTGCACATTTCGTGATTTAATTTATCAGTTCGCGTCTCATGCTCAAAAATTTTGAAATTATGCCCTTTATGTTGAACCGTGATTAGACTAAACGAGATTCTCAAACGTTTGGCGATATATTTTTAAAGTGTTGTAATATGGGATGAATCAACTCGAGCGATTATTGAAAAGTCAGCTGCCCATTTGAGTCTCACCCTGCCTCAAGTATTTGGATCTGTCCTTTAAACAGACCGAACAGCTGAAGAGTATTGATGCAAGCTTAGTATGGAGAGGGGGGATTGAGGGAGGGAGATTGAAGGAATGGAGGTTGGGAGGTGACACTGACCTTTTCCGGCCAGACAAGCATTGAAGGAGATAAAAATTGAGCAATCTTTTTTAAAACTAAATTCGGATTTCAATATTTTGTTCGTTTTTTTTTTTTTTTTATAGATATCAAATATTTGTCATATGACCGAATGTTTGCAATCGTTCATAAATAAATGTTGAAACTGATATTAAAAAAATTAAATAAAAAATTCTAAATTTCCTAGAAAATATATCTTTAAAAAAAAATTAAATTGTCGTTAAATTTAAATTTAAATTTTTTTTATTATTTTTTTTATTCGATTGTGCAAACTGTGTCATTTCAGATAGGCGTGGTAGGAAAACTGGAGTTATGACCTGAATTTATCATTATTATTATTTTATTTATTTTATTAGTAGTTTTCTGAAATTTTTTAATTTTTTAATTTAAATGATTGATGCATTCGTCCATTGTGCAATTTATTGATGTTTGCTGTTGATAACAGATTATTGATCAGTTTTGTTGAGGTTAATTACCCTTTGCCTCGTCCCTTTTTACCCCATTAAAATGGAACGTTCTCGAACAGGTGGAACTCACCTTCCCTATTTTTCCCCCTCCTGCAAAGCATGTAAAGATGTCCGTTGGCGCCCCAACCAAACTTCACCACTCCCATTCCAGTTGAACTACACAACCCTTTCACTTCATTCTTGGAACAAGAAGTGATTTGAATAGGCACTGCCAGCAAGTCCATCTGTTGCTTTCCTTCACCCTCTCGACTTCCGGTCTACCCTCTTTTTCCTTCCCATCCTCCCTCGGGGTTCCTGAGAGGGGAATCTTGTTTGGACGACCTTTGAAGGGACTTTGGTTCACTTTATCTGATGGCGTTTGACGAGTAATTTAGATTTTTAGCCTGGAAAGGTTTTTTTTAGGGGCAACATTCCAGTGTTTTTCCACAAAAATAAAAATTTTAACTTAAAAATAGGCAAAAAAAAATTTTTTTTTTAAAATTTTTTAAATATTTATATTTATTTATAAATTGTATTTAGTGACAGTCTGGACGATTAGAATGATGTAACTGAATTTCAGGTGATTCGTGACTGGAATGTAAATTCGTCGTTGTAGTACTCGGTTGCAAATTGCGATTAAATAATAAGGAAATCTATAAAAAATGGAAATGAAAAAAAAAGTCAAGGTTAGGTGATGAGATGGTAAACAAGTTGTTCTTTGAGAAAAGTAAAATTAAAAAAAGAAAAGAAAGAGAAAGAGAAACAAAAAAATAAAATATGTGAGCAACATGAATTTAAAGGAAAAAAAAATATTTTTTTTTTTAAATATCAAAATGAAAGGAATTATTAATTCAAATTTTTGCACTTGAATTAAATTCTTCCGCGTTGATTGTACAGGAAGTTTTGCACCTGCCCTCTTAAGAACCTCCCATCCTTATAAAAGATTCATTTAATCATAATGGTCTCGTGTTAACGTGTTGGCTGAATGCCATTTAGTGAGGGTTTCCCAAACTCCTGATTTTAATTTGATAAATTACCACAAATGACTCGTATTGCATAAGAATCTATTATTTTTATTTTTACAATAGCTTAAAAAAAAAATTAAAAAAAAATTACAATGTTTTACTGACATAAAATGACTGAATGTAAAGTATTTTCTTTTTCTTACGTGCAGAGCAATGGAGAAAATACGAAAAACAGTCAAATGGTTGTAATAGTTGATGAAGAAAATGGAAGAAACGACGGCGTTTATTATAATCAGCACTCGCATACGGATTCACCACATATAGGTAAGTGATTTTAATTATTTTTTACGATTCCAAGCGGGAAAAGAAAAAAATTGGTGTCAGTAAAACGGAAACATAGAGCATATTTAGACTAACCTTGACAAAACCAAAGGGAGTGTTTACATCGCATCGAGTGATAAAAAAAAACTATCTTTAGGTTACTAAGTTTTTTTTATTTTTTTATTTATTTATTTATTTTTTGATGGGCATGAGGAGGAGTAATGTCTCGAGACATTTGCCAATTTATGTTCCTCTAAACTATTGTTTTTATTTTTTTTTCCTCCTTTTTTGTATCACTCTCGGGTATTGTTCGAGGTGGGCTGTTTATGCTGTGCTGCCATCTGTAGAGGATTCGAGGTGTTATTTTAGTTCCGCCGTATGCCGTTTGTTTACATTGGCACTGGTGATAGCGAGCAAGAACGATATCGGGCTTATTTTGTTCCTACGTTTTCTCCGTGACTTTATTCAAACTGAACATTAATCGCTATCAAAAAATCGTTAGACTTCCGCCTAAAAGAAAAAACGGCTGGCGGCATCTTTGTTTCATGTTTTTAGATGTTTATCATGTATTTTTAAATAATTTAAGAAGCTTATCGAGTAATTTTATCATCATTTGATCTCCGAATGAATATTAAACACATGGTTATTTTATAATTGCATTTCCATATACGAGAACGCCGTGAGTTGCAAGTGGCTTGAAAAGCATGTCAAGGATAGAGCGATTCGTGTTGTGTATTTTCTTTTTTCCTTGGATCAATATTGAGGGTGAAAGAAAGGAACAAAACCACTTTATTCGTATAAAGTTTTCAAGTTGTGTTGCGTTAGATAGTCCCATTGGCAAATCTGGCATACAAAAGCAGTGTTGAATTGTATTTGATATGCATAGAACGCATATAAATCAGGATTATATCCCCTCGGTTGTCAGCACGGGATGAAGGCCCCCTCATCCCCGATAAACGACGACTCCTCACGGCGTCTCTTATCAGCCCACCACCGTAGGCAAAGGCTGATAGATGGCGATGCGGTGAGAAAGGTCATTGGCCTTTCCTCCAAGCGCTTTTCATCTTGGGAATAAATTAAATGTCGTCTCGTAAACAAATCTTTGCAAAATGGAAAAGATTAAACTTTGGAGTTATATTGCTTAAAATAAACAAAAATAAATAAAAAAATTGGTGGATTTTTTTTTATTCTCTTGCGTATATCGATTAATTTCTGTATTAAATTTTATTAATGGATGTTGGATTAGCGATGCTCTGGATTAAAACTGAAATTTTGAAAAACGGGGTCGGCATTGTTGAGTGGAGAGATTTTTATCGTGTGGAAAATATTTGCAATTTTAATTGGTTTCTACGGGACTTGTTTGACTTAGCTACCTCGAATTAAATTGACTTTCTAAACACTGAAGGACTATTTTAGTTTTAAGTTTGCAAACGATTGGCTAAATAAATAAATATCAAGATTAAAAAGTGCCATTTTAATGAAAAATTCTCGTGGAAATTTAAATTGCAAATGTTCGACATAAACCTGAAGGGAAATTCGTGGCGGTGTAAACAAAAATTAAATACGGTGATATAAAAATGTGTGGATTTTATGAGCTCGCTTAAAAACACGATTTTCTTTGCGAAAATTGATTTATTGTCGCAATAAATTCGTAAAAATGGTAATAATTGGTCACCATTGGGTAAGCAAGTTGAATATACAAATGCGAATAGTTATACGTCGTTACTTTGATGGATCCCCTTTGAGTCGTTTTGGCAAGTCGTAGAATCGGTTCTCATTTCACAGGCAGAGTGCATAATATGTTTGAGCAAAATGAAATCACTGTACTCGTTATGCAGGTACTTAAGGCTCCCAGTCGGCTTTGACGGACGCTGTAGTGAAATGCAAGTCGGGAAACTGCACGAGGCTTTGCGGTGTCTCGCGGTCTTTTATGAGTGGGAGCGCAAAGGGTTAATAGGATGCAAATTGAGTGCCGATGATCGCGGACGATGATGATTTAGTCGAGAGGGCGGTCCATCTAAATATGGTTGCAAGACCGACTTTAAGACGCGCGTTTAGGCCTTCACCCAGCGTCCATGGTGAGCCCTGCGCGATTCTCTTGCGGTCACCCTTTGGCGTTGGAGTTGGTTGATCTCGGGATGTTGTGGCTAAGGCCAATTGCATGTTAATTAACGAGAATAATGTTACACGCGTTAATTATGAAACGAGCCGAGTTCCCTTTTCCTTCCGTCCGTTCGAAATGAATTAATTGGAAGGCCGAAAGGGTAGATTGCCCATGCATGCTCGATATCGTCGATTATTATTTTTATTTTTTTTTTATTTTCTAATTCGTTAAAATGACGAAAAAATTGAAAATAAACAGAAAAATATAGCATCGATTTTTTAACTCTTCATTATTCACCCCCATAAGGATTTTTTTTAGTGAAATTTTTTTCTTTTTGCTTCAGATGGAACTAATTTTGTAATTTTTTTTTTATTTTAATTTTTTAAAGTTGACTTAACGGATGTATATCCAAAAATAAAAACATTTTTTCCCGTTTGTCAGTTTTTTTTTTTTTTTTTTTTTTTTTTTTTTTTTTTTTTGAGTTTAGAAAAAAAAAATGTCTGGAAAAATCGATCGTGTGTTAGTTGTCTAATTTGGGTTTCAAAATGAATATATTTTTTAAGGACTTTAGAAAGAGATTTTAAAGTTGGTTTGAGTTTATAAATTGAAGAGTTCCAGTTGCTGTTTCTCATTTTATTACCATATATGGTCTTATTTTTTTTCTTTTCTTTTTTCCCTCCCGTCTTTTTATTTTAACCACAAAAAAATCGATTCATATTTTTTTTTTTCTGTTTGGGAAATGACTTAAAGGCGTTCCCTTTTTTTTCGGTCCTGATGTGTCTTCTGCTTGATTTTGTGCCCGTCGGTGCATGCAAGTCGAGTGGAAATGGCGGCAGATCGATATGTAGAACTCGCAAACACGCTTGTATTAATTCTTAAAGCAGACACAGAGAAGCGCGTAGGCTTTAGTGGTAACGTCATGTCGAGGGAGACGGGTTTTTCATTTCCCCTTCTCCCGCTTTCATCAAAATGTTTCCAAAAGAGCTTTTCGTGACGAGCAATTTTTTTCCCTTTTTTTATATTATATTTTTATTTTTTTATTCAGTCGACTCTTTAATTGTCTCGTCATTGTAGTCGTCGAGTGTTTTTATTTGCATTGTGCACACTGGAAATGCGACGCAGCGTAAATTGATTGGAACCTCAACTTTTATCCCGACACGAGATCAGTAATGACTCTCGTCTTGTTTCTTCTTCGCTTACCTCCTGCCGTGATGTTTGTACCATAAAAGCAGACGCTCTAGGAGGTGACACTTAGGTCCCCTTTCCAACTACTCTTTCCCATCTCAATGGACGACTCAGTCGCATTATCACCTGATTGCGCCACTTGAGGCCACTCGCTCGGAAAATTTTGTGTGCACGCATCACATGACCACCATTATATCTCTTAAGCAAGAAATAATAAAGATAATAAAACGACACGAGTTAAATTGAACCCTTTCAACACAGCCCAACCTAAGGCGGAGTTTTCGTAATGATAATAAAAACTTAGGGGAATTTAAAAATAAATGAAGTTTTAACGTTTCGGTCATTTTATTACGTTTCGTGAACGCTTGATGTTTGTTTGACAAGTTGGTATCGGCATTTCCGCGCTAGTTTTACTTTAAACTGCTCTACCGTGCTCTTTTCTCGCTCCCCACCAATCCTCGTCTCATCCTAATCCGGCGCCATCATCGCGGGTCACTCGGGTCACATCATCTGGCGAGGGGTGAGGGCATGCCCCCGATGAGAAGCTCCTCCGCCCTGCTCCCTCTGCTTGATACCTCGTTGGTGGGTAATGGAGTATTGATTTTCATTCGAGGGTGGAGTGCGACGTGCGTCGGGAAGGAAGCTTATGGACTCGGCCGAGCACACAATGGCGTCGAACGTCAATCGAGCGCTGCCTGCCGCTGCCTGCCGCTCGTCTTTCATGGCGACAAAATAATTTTGTCGGCATGAAATTAATCTTTATTTCCATTCAGTCTCTGTCTTCCTCTTTTTCGAAAAACAGAGGAAAAATTATTTTTATTAATTCAAATTATCACTTAAAAATTTATTTCTCTTATCTTTTACCTAAACAGACTTCACTTAATGTAATTGGCACCTATGAATTATTTATATCTTGTTTACGTTTTGATCTCACCGTTTTGATCCACTTGTAGGATGGTGATAAATATTTCATTATTTAAACACAGCGTACATAAACCGATAGCTTTATACACCCTTGTTAAATTAATATTATTTTTATTTTTATTTTTATTTTTATAAGCTTAAAATTAAGTTTAAACTTGGAATGGTTATAATACGCGTGACATTAATGAAACATCAAGGAAGTAATTTTTTTAAATTTTTTTTTCTGAGGTAAATTAAACAGTTCCCAAGGCAAGCTTGCTTTTGCTAATGTTTTCCCAACGAGATAGAAAATTAAACAAAATTTGTTTTTAAAGTTGATAGGAAATAAATGGAATTGATTGTGTAATATGGGCTTCAATTCCCCTTGTTGTTCTTCCTGCAATTATGTTTCAAAGCAAACACTCATTCCATTTATTGAGTTTGTTCTGTTTGAACAGGAACTATATCCGAATCCGAACCCCTCTTTTCTCTATCTCAAATCCCTCCATTCTCTCTCTCTTACTCTCTCTCTCTCTCTCTCTCTCTCTCTCTTTCCTTCTATTTTTTTCTTCTCTTGTCTCGGCTTTGTTTGCTCAGAATATTTGTGATGATTTCACTTGTCAAATTTCATTTACTTGAGTGTGAAGGTGAACGTTTCTCAACTTGATTTCATTAGTCACTTTTCTTTGACTGACACTATGTTTTGAAGAAAAAAATTAAGTCTTTTCACTGCACATTTGAATAAGGTAATTAGTGATTGTACTTGTGGAGGATTACAAACAACAGATTTGTGTGTCTGTGTGTGTGTGTGCGGATCAATTTATTGATGTTTTATTGAAACGAGAAAGGAGGGAGGGTTAGGTTTCGAGAGAGGAAAGTTTTATAGCGAATTTTAAAGAGTGTGTTAATTGTATTGGGTCGTGAACCTTGATTTAGGGTCAGTTAGAAGGTCAGGTAAGCCTCGCGCTTATACAGATATAGCATTATATTCATGAGCCAGTTCTGAGTCTGTGAGAAGACGAGCATCTGCTCGCCACACTTTTGTTGATGCTGGTGATGCAGTGAAATGGAAGAGAGGAGAAGGGCAGATAAGTTCCATTCACGTCAGGGTGAGAAGGGGTTGTTAATGGATCAGTTTACCTTGAAATTTAAAAAAAAATAAAAAATATTATTATTACGCATTCATTACATAAAAAATAAATGATTCTAATGATTAAAAATTCTAATGTTTAATTGATCGGATTTTAGTTTTGCTTTTCCACGTTCGTCAATTATTATTTTAAATTTTAATTATTTTGAATTTATGCGGAAATCGGGACGGGTCGATGTGCACATTTTTCGGGCCTATTTTTTTCTTCTTTTTCCTTTTACGTTCGGTTCCGTAGTTGAGCCGTGAGGCGGCGCACAGCGGTTGATAAATAAAAGAAAACGCTGCCGACTCCCAATCGTCTTTCGCGGCGGAAACAGCCAAGCGGCCGGGAGGGAGTGTGTATGTATAATGGCGCTGAGCAACGTGTTTGGCCACGGCGGATTCCTGATGCGGCCGTACGCGATGCACGACTGTTTCCCAGCATCGTTTCCAGGTATGAACGGGGCATCTGAAATTGTTTATTCTCGGTGGTGTTGGGGGAGGTCGTTAGGGGGAGCGCGAAGCAATTGTGGGAATGGCTGCTCGCCCATCAACGAGAGCCCGCCAGCTGTTGGTGCCATGCGCGGCACGTGCCACCGATTGATGGGCCCGGGGTGACGTTTGTGTCACGTAGGTCTAGGGCCAGACGCGAGGCGGGGGAGGGGGGTCGCGACAACACTGCTCCGCTAGGTTGCAAATTCATCGATTGGCTTCATTCAAGTAGGGACTGAAAACATAGAGACGCGAAAAACAAGCCGAGCGTGAGAAAGGGCGGGAATCGCGTGGCGCCGCGCTGACCACAGCTGGCGATGACACCGACAAGGGAAAAATGTGCACGACGTGGTTGCGTTGACGACGTAACATCTCCCTCTCCTACGCGATGCCTCTTTTTTTTATGAAAATTGTTGAGTGTCTGTTTTAATTAAATTCCTGCCTGTTTTGCATTAAGTGCGAATTGTAATGTAGTTTAACGCGAAATTGCACCTGTGTCACCTGCTATTTTGCTTGTAAAGATGTCAAGTATCACATGTTATCGTCGATTATCAATGGTTTATTTTTGTTTCTATTTTTTTATTTATTATTATTTTATTATTATTATTATTATTATTATTATTATTATTATTTTTTTTTTTTTACTTTAATTTCTTGTCATTTATTACCATAGCGATGAGGCCACTGGGGATTGAAAAGATGTGGGAGTGACGATCGAGATTGATGGTTTGTGTCGAGGGGAAAGTCACGTGGCTTTCGCCAACACACGAGGTGACCTCAACCGAATGATAATTAGCTGCCACCACAAACCACCTCGAACGCGGCGCTCATGAGGTGACATCTGGAAATTACGACAAGGAGACTCGTGATTTACGAAGTGACAGACACAAGGAAATCTCTTGTCGTCGAAAGTGGGGAGCTGGTGCCAATGGGTGCCGTTTTTGACATTTTGTGCTGATGATAGCGCTTCGTGTTCTCCTTGTGGGTCGGCGAAGCATTTAAGTGATTTATTTACTGGAAAAAACGGGGTTAAAAATAAAGAAGTGATGGGCGGTAATTGAGAAAATATCGATTGATTAGAGCTGCGAGTGACAGTTGCAATCGTGTGTTGTTTGTTTGAGGCCAATTTTTCTGTGATGTCAATTACCCAGAGTGACGTGTGGATGGGAGATCGATAATTCGGTCTTGTTGTTGTTGTTGTCCGTGCGCTGTCGTGCAAAAGAGGCGTTTTCCGCTTGCCCTCTTCTCTGTGTCCATCTGACTTTGGCCCTTCTCGTTCCATTTAGAAGTCGAGCGGAGGAACGAAGCACTTCCTGATCTCCACATGACTGAAACGGATGAGGAGTTGCTTTGAATGGACTCTCGAGATGGTGATGGGGGTCACTAAAGGGAAGATCTTAATTCATCTACTTTATTCGTACGAGTTAACAGCCATGTCGCGCATCGCTCAGTTGTTCACTCTGTATTTGTTTGTTGGTTATTGTGGAACGAATTCACGGATCGGGCACATTTTGTTGTTTTGTTCGCCGCTGCTGATTTCATGCCGAAATGTTTACCGGAGATGATATCAAACGACAGCAGATTATCTGGTTTTCATCTCATTTGCACCGAGTACTTACTTTTGGTAATGTTTGGGGTTTGCAATGTATATCGACTTTGTAAAAGAAAAATTATTATTATTTGTGTATAGGGGTTTGTTTATTATTCGTTTCTTTCTGAATATTGATCTACGGTATTTATTTCGTTTTAAAAATCCGAAAAATGGTGATGGAATTTTATTCGAAAATACAATAATACCGGAAGCAAAAATTGTACGTTATTCAAAAACCAAGCCGTAGCATATTTTTCTTTTATTCATTCATTGAATGGAAATAAAAGAAAAATTTAATTTGCAAAAAAACAGCAGTGATAGAGTTTATCGCCAATTAACTCGTATTGAACACGTGACTCACACCAGTGTGCACTTAATTGGTTTCGCTATAATAACGGACCTTGTGATTTGCACACGTGTGCACCTCCACACAGCAGATGTCAAAAGCATGTGTGCAATTTTGTCAAGGAGTGGCTATTGGTAGTAGGACCCCCTCAGAGACCTCGTTCCCCTCGTGCCCTCTTCCGAGCGCCTGGCTCTTGATCTAGCGCGCGGTCAATCACATGAGGGGAGTTTAGAGGATGCTCCCACCCTGCCCTCGAGCATCCTTTTTCGGTGACTCCTTGGGGAGGAATTCTCGCATTCGGGCATTTTGTCCTCTTGTTACTCAGCTTCCATTGCTCCCTCGTGGTTTCTTTTCTTGGTCGATGCAACGAGAAAAGTGAAAGAAGAGCAAATTGGATGCAAGCCTCGATTCCGTGTTAGTGTAATAAAATTAAATCAGTGCTCCGTGGGGTTGTTTCTACTTTGATTTTTACATACAAAGATGGAGTTGGAGGAGGGGATTAAAGTGTATTGATTAAATTGCACGAATTTGTTTTTCAATTTATTTTCACCTCATTCCTGGTTGGTTGCAAGAATTTTGATTGGTGAAAGGGGAACGGGTCTTTTAAAATGAATGGAATTCCTTCGTGATCAAAGTGATGGACGTGAGTTTTTTCAGACGGGCACAGGAGCATAGCATTTCTAGAAAAAAAATGGACACTTCACCTCTTTCTCGTCGATGAGTGCCCTCGCTTGAATGAACCTTTCTTGCCTTCCGCTGATACGCAGTACGTGAATTATTCATGCGGAGGATGGGCGGTTGAAGTCTCCGGTCTAATTAGAAGAGATGCTCGCACTTCCAGTTTGGCGAGACTCGCGTTCCCGCCTCTATTCTCATTTCTACCGAATTTTTTTTTTTTTTTTTTTTTTTTTTTTTTTTTTTTTTTTTCAATCAAGGTCGTAATAGAAATATTTATTTTTGAAAAAAATCCAAATACAGATTGACGTTATTCGTTCTGTTTTGTTTGGAAATAAAGAAGCGGGAGTGCATTATATTTAGCTATTTGCGTTTTACTCATAAAATGTTGTTTTTGCGTGGGATTTTGAGTATTTAAATGGTTTCTCTGGCAACATTATGAGACGTTAGGTCTTGGATGTTCGAGTTACACTGAATCGGGAAGCTGCGCTGTTTCCATAGCAACAGCACTCGTGTGATCCTTGTTGCCTAGGGAATGACACTTTGTCGGCATCTGGCAGCTTCATCTGCAATTTGAGACTTGGCGCTGCCTGGGTGAAGAGCGGGCTGATAAACACACACGCCACTTGCTCAACACCACTAAGACAAAATCCCTTCGCCCCACTCTCCTCTCCTCTCCTCTCCTCTTCTCTCGTCTTGTCTCGTCTCTTCTCTTCTCTTTTTTTTTCTTCTTTTCGTTTCTCATTGTCATGGCAACTGGAATTAATTCAGATACTGTTTCATGCCGTCATTTTGTTTACATGGGGATTTGCTAAAATGGTTTTAATATATATTTTTTTCAATTCACGCTGCATCGGCTCGTGAAAATGTTTATTTTTTTCCACCATTTTTTTATATTTTTTTTATATCGCTTTACGTTTGCTCATAAAAAAAGAAAGAAAGAAAACACTTCAACATTTCCGTGCTGCGTTTCACCTGGTGCATGTGCCCTGAAGCGCGATGAGAGAGGATAGAGTGGCAAAGAAGGGGGTGAGGGGGGGTGAGGGAGGGTGGAGATAGGAGGAGGAGGTCGCCCCGTGGAGCAATTTCCAGGCCGCGATAATTTTTGCAGGCGGCCTCGAAGGATCGTGTGTAGGGATCTTCGCCGGATCGAGACACGCTTCATCCATTACGTGCTCTGCAAGCAAACGCCGATCCCTTGTGGCGTCGAGCCACTCGTTGTGGGTGTTGGAGTTTTGCTAGTCGTCGTCGTCATCGTCAACTCGAGCTGCGAGTCATCACTAGAAGCGACACTCGGGGAGGGATAAGGAGAGAAGGAGAAGGAGAAGGAGAAGGAAAAGCGAGGCGTGAGGGTGGGGTGCAGTGCAGTGCAGTGCAGGCAAGGGAGGCGTGATTGGATTTTCTCTGCAGGAAGCACGCGCGCCGTTGCCAGGTGGCAGCAGCTGTGAAATGGCGCCTCAACACCCGTCTCCCCCCCATCCATCCCATCACTTTACCCTCGCGTTTCTTTCCTTTATTTTGTAAATCTTAATCAGATTTTTGCTTGTACAGTGACCTCAGAAATTTTCACTTTATCGAGGTTGGGTGTCATTAATGAAAGGGACAAGGGAGTTTTAATTGCACTTGAGAGGCTGATTGGTCGCGAGCTAATTAATTGTGCGTGTGTCTCGCCTGCGGGTCTCCGTCCGACTTCATTAACCTGTTGGGTCGTAGTGGAACACCTGCCTCTGACAGGTGCGTGGCACTGGCACTGGCACTCGACAACCCTTTGCAGGAATTTAAAAACGAAGGGGAAAGAAGAGCGAAGTGGAAAACCAATAAGTGGGAGTGGTTTTGCAGTGATAAATATCCTGCGATGAATCCAGCCGAATGAAATGTTTGTGTGCGCGTGCTGATGTTCTCACCGTAATTGGGCGTTCGTCTCCCGTTTCAAATGTGATCCTGCGGAATTTGTTTGGGTATTGGATGCAAATTTGTTCGTGTTGCGTCCTCGAGGCGATGGCACATTATCGTTCAGGTGTGGTTTGTTTACCTCGACCACGGACGAGCCGAGATGATAAGGAATGGCGTAGCGTCGTTTCGAGGCCTCGAGCAAAAGCGCATGATTAAACACGGATCGTTAATGAATTGAAACCATGTTTAAGGCCGGCGGGGGCGGAGAAATCCTGACCAGGTTCCGCGGTCAGCGTGCGATGATCGCACGGCCAGCAGAGGCGAAGGCTAATTACTGTTAATTAAGCGCCGCTTTTGGCGTTGGCGAGGTGAGGAGCAGCGGCTGGACTTAATGGCCAGTTGAGGCTGGCCTCGGGGTCGAGTTTACAACTCGAGCCGTGAAGGAGTGCTTGGTCCACCTGTTGTGGCCAAAGAAGATGGAATTAAATGCGTAGTAAGGTGTGAATGTTGGGCGGAGGAGAAGCAGAGTGAGCGGAATGGATTTATCGAGCAAAGTGGTGAAAATGAGTGGAGACGCCAAGAGAAAAATCCTTCCAGCTCATAAAGTTAATGCACTTGGCTTCGAGTCTCGTTAACCCTCCCTTCCATTTCTCGCGGGAAGTGCCTCTTGTATAAAATGGTTGCGCACGCGCTCGCGTACTGTGATGAGTCCCAAAGGGGTTAGAGAGAAGGAGCCATTATCCTCCTTTGCTTGCACCTCCTCTCCCTACTCCTTTCTCCGTTGCTTTCTAATGCCGTGTTGATTTAGCCTTTTAATGGCGTCGTCTGTGCTCACGTAGTGGTTAAGAGCGCTCGGGGTTTCGTCTGGTTTGCAATTAAAAGCGACTCATAAATTACATTGCTCCATGTCCTCAACTCGTGTCACAACTTTATCCCGCGCTCTTCAGCTTCATCTTTTATAATTTGACCCCAATCTTCTGCGTGTTCTCTCGTCTCATTGTTCGCTAAAACTTTGCAACCAACTTAAAATTTAAAAAAACACACCAAATTCTATCAAACTTTAACTTACCGTACTTTTTTTTGTTTGTTTAACTTTTAAAAGCGTTTTTTTCCTTCGCTTCTTTTCTTTATCTGAAATATGACACCGAGATTTGTGTGTAAACCACGTGTTGTGGGCGTCATGGTGAAAGGGATCCTCCGACATAACTTTGCTTTTGTTCGCTTGTCACGCAAGAAAGGGTTGACTGGTGAGAGCTTAAAGGGTTAGACAAGACACTGACGCCATTTGCATGTTGTGGGCGAGCGATGATTCATAGCGGCCGCTCAGACGGAAGGTGAAAGGGGCACGAAGACAGTGAGAAGGGAAGGAGAATGAAGGGATACGGTACACATATAGGGGCTTATCATTGGTGGATTAAAAGGAAAGGAGGCGGTCAGAATTCATTAGTGGTCTTATCAGGAGGAAAAGTCTTTGAGGCAATTGCAATGTACAAACTCTTTAAGAAATGAAGAAGATTCCTTTCTTATTTTTCCACCCCTGCGGCGATAACGTCGCACATGATGAGGCACCGGAAGTGATCTAGCATGCTGGGAAATGAGTTTGGTAAACCCCCTTCTGAGTAGCAGGAAAGAGAGTAAGGGAGAGACTTTACCAGGGAAAATGCAGATACCGTAGTATATATGTAGGGTATCTCATGGTGTAAAGTGAATGTCCAAAATGCGAGATTCAAGAAAAGAAACTTTCATGTGTTTTTGCCAGGGGATCTTTATGAGCCTATTTCACTGCGCTGGGGATTTTTGGGCTGTTTCTGTGGCTAAGACGCGTATAGAAATGACTAGAGTTGGGAAGAAAATCTACCACTCAAAACCTGCAATTCTTAAGCCGTGGAGATGTGTCCAGAGTGACCACTAGAGCCACCGATGCCGGCTGAGAAAGGGCGAAAAGAAGCTCGGCGGCGAAAGAGGAAAAATTGAAGCTGAAATTCAAAGTTGCGAAAAAACCAACCGGATGGCCATTGGACTATAAGTCGGTGGTTCAAAGTGCACGTCGTTGATTGATTAGAAAGCTTCTTCATGTTTGATGGATTGGAACCATCGTCTTTATTGAGCCACAAGGACTGTTGGTTTGTGCGATAATCACGGTCAGTTCCACTTGAGTGGGAATCTTGACAGGCGCAAGGACAACGAGCGGCGTTCGTCGTGTCATGTGGTCGACTGCTTGCCACTTTTATTGATCGATACCTGCAAGTTGAAGCGTGCATTCACGAGACGTTTCTTCTATTCTCGATCGCTTTCGCTGCCATCTGCTGACTTTTCCGCGGAGATTGTGGTTAGTCCGTGGTGCCGAAAAGGGTCAACACAAAACGGTTGCATTAATTTGTTTACTGGAAGATGATAAAGCGCTGAGGCTGTTAACTTTTTTTCCCTCCATTTTCTCTCTCTTCGTCTACAACTTCTGCTGGAAAGAGCTGCGTTGGAGTGGAAAAGAAGTAGCTCTGATTCCATAATCCAGAGCAGCACCGACTTGAGTTCACCCAACCAAGAACCCCGTAAGGAGAAATGTTGCAGATTCTAGGAGGATGTGGGGTTGAATTGGTGCATCTACGCTCCATCCTTTTCCTTTTTCCTCTCTTTTTTTGTTTGTGCGCGAGTATTACTTAGTATAAAAGGTTGGGTAATTACATTACCATTGGCCTAGCTTAAGGCAGAGGGAAAATTAAGTTATTTTTAGTGTATTCTGTCGTGAAAGTTTGTGCGTGTGCATGTGAATATGATAGGTGATGGTGTAATTGGAAACGCAGTTATGTCTCGCAGATGAAGGATCAGAGCTTGCGTCTTGATTACTTTGAGGAGACAAGTAAACAAACAGGATTTTAGTGATTCGGGCAAAATGGCTTAATTACTCTCGTAGCATGAAGGAGGAATTAATTTTTTGCCTTTTTCTTTTCGAGGATGTGCAAGATAAAAGCCACGTTCGTTAATTCATCTTGGAAAAGCTCGCTCAGTATCAGTCGTGTATTTGCTGCATTCATGAATATTTGATGCTCAAAAGGGATGAAACGTGTTGGATATTCTGTTTTGTTTGTTTAGCAGAAAAAAAAAATTTTAGGTTTAAATATTTAAAACAGTTTTAGATTTAACGACAAAATGAAGTTATATCTGTTTATATATTTTTTGGTTATTATATATACGTATATATATTTCTACACTTTAAAATTTAAATAAAGTTTTTGTCAAATCGATACGAGGAGCACATTCTTCTTCTTCTTTTTGCGTCAATTGATACTCCATCGAGGAATCCTATTCTCATTGAGAAGAAAAAGGGGAATTGGTTGCGTAGCGACAACGAAATCGTTCTTCTTTTCTTTCACTTTTCGCTGCTTTCGTCTTCTGTCAAGAACAAAATGTCTTCTTTTGTTTGTTTGATATTGTGCAAATGATACGGTTTTATTTACTTTACATTAATAAAGCTGATTTTTATTATATCTACCGTATTTATTTATTTGGATGAGAGTATTTTTATAAGTATTTCTTATAAATTTAATCTTTATCGACATAAATACTTTTTTTTTTTTTTTCCAGCTACGCGAACCTTTTTTTAAAAAGAAACCTTTCACGTACATTAACTAGAATTTTCATGTAATATACGATAAAGATAGATTTACTGTAACAGAAATGACAGTCGGGAAAAGGAATGAGGAAAATACAGACAAACCGAATTATGCAGTGAAGTCGCTTTTATTCCAGGCGGAGCTTTTAGCTTTTGTCGCAGAAACTGATAGGAAGTAAAGGGGTTCTCAATGTCTACACAATAACGATCGGACTGTCAAAAAGAATGATGATTTATTTACTTTTCTTTTTTGATTCTGTCTGGTCAAATATGGGTCAGGAAAAACAAACAAGTTTGTTGCCATGCACGACAGTCGCTACGATACCTGAGAGGAAATTATTTGATAACTTCGAGGCGGAAAAAACCGGAAAGGGGCGTAAAGGTTTCTTTACTTGACCATACATAATTGTAAGTTGAGGGTGGAATTAATTTCCCCACTTGGTTACAGAATGAGGCACAAAGAAATAAAGATCATTAAAAATGCACAGTCGATCCTTAGGGAGCAATGCGTGCAATTGAGCGGCGAATAAAACTAAGTGGAAGCGAGCTGGAAATTAAAACGCGTCGCTGGGCGCCTTCTATTTTCTGATTCTTCTCTTTTCCGAATATTTTGCTCCTTTTTTTTCGAAACGGCTGTTAGAAGGAACTGGCTGCCTCCCCCAACTCTAATAACGAATCCCCGAGGGTTGGGCGTGGAGTGCTCTCGATAATGAACGGATTGAAACGCTGGGCGCCACCTGTGCGAGTTGGCTTCATCAAAGGCGGTTAGGATGAGTCGGGAAAGGGAAGATAGAGGTGTATGGCTGCTTAGCAACCTAATGAACACGCTGATTGGTCGATGGATTGTTTTTTTTTATTTTTATATTCTTATTTTTCAGTCTTGGATGAAACGTGATGAGATGATGAAAGGGCATGTAATTTTCCTCTTTTAAGGGTTTTAGGCTGGTTTGGACGGAGTAATATTGTGTACCTATTGTTCTTAAGGAACCTCATTAAGGTAATGGTCCATAAACGTCCTCTCGATGGTGGAGCATTAAGTTGACACTCCGGAAAAGAGGTGTCTTGCTCACTTCCCTTTGCTTTGTGACGACGACACTGGATTTTTATTTAATGGTGAAGGGGAATGAAATACAGTTAGTAAATTGAGTGCGTATGTGTGTGAGTGTGTGGGTGGGCAACGGATGGAGAATGCCTTTTGCTAGGGTTCGTGGAAAAGGTCGTTCTTGCTTCTGTTGACTGGGAGAAAATAGCTAAAAGTTCCCTCTTGATAAATCACTGCTCAACATCTTAGTGGTTCTTGTCTGGGTCACGTAAAGCTGAAGGTGTAGGGTGGACGCCAGACGCGCCACTAGCCCCTGGGGGTGGGCGAAATAGTTAGAAATAAAAAACAAGGATGGACGCGACCCATCTGTCTAGTTGGTGGCATGGCAGGCAGGTGGTGATTCATCTAACTGGTTATTAAAAGTTGTTGTAAAATAGGCGCCGTTTTTATTGCTCGCTCACTCTAATATTCTTTCACTGGACCAAGTGAGGGCTTTTGACCTCAGGAGTCAGCTGCCTGATGTTTGGAGGTCAGAGGCCCTCCATGGGGGAGCTGAAGGGAACGAGAAAATTGGGATGGATTAAATACTGGGGATTTTAAAAGAAAAGAAAAAAAAAATCTTTTAAGAAACTTGTGATTGAAGTATCGATCAAGAGATTTACGAACGAAGTAAATAATTTTATTTTTTTCAATTATTTTATTTTTTATTTTTTTTATTTTGAAGTTATATGTAGTTTTTTTCCGGGTTGTTGGGGATTGAATTTTGTGTGCTTGCACCTGTCATCCTGGCTTTTATGTGCCGAGCTGTGAGTGTGTTGCTTGTGTGTATATTGGCTGTCGTTATATATGGCGGTTGCATCATATTTTACGACCGATTCGCAGCTGCTCCCTCGAGGGAGGTAAAAGTAGAAAGATCCCTGGGCAGCTGCACCGTAGTCAGAGGAAATGGGTGGCTGCTTGAATAGGAGGAGAATGATGATACGCATGCGTGACAGCTCCCATTTCTTCTTCACAGACTTCAACTGTGTAGCATGGACGAAATTTACTAGCCCGTCTGACAGGGGATTTGAAGAAACGGTTCCACTCGAAAGGAAGTGATTTTTGAGTACGTGAAGATTTTTTTCCCGATGCATCTTCAATTGTTTTCTTTCTTTTTTTTTGTTGTTGTTGTTGTTTCCTTTTGTTTTTTTCATTATGGCATAGGTGGTTTCCCATTTGCCCTTTGGTATTGTGCCATGTCGCAGTTGATCTGATGGCTTTGTTTTCGTTGTCAGTGACATCGGCATTGATTTTTTTCTCCCCCTCTCACTCAACCACCACGTGATAACTAAACAACCAGAGTCAGGTAGGGGCAGAGGAAAGGATGCTCAAACTGTACTCTTCCGCTCTTCGTGGAATCACCATGAGAATGAACACAGTTTTAAAAAAAAAAAAATACTTTGGAATAAAATGTTTTATAAAAAAATATTTAATTTTTTTTTTTAAAGGAAGTTTTTGAAATGCATAAACCTTGAGACATTTGTTCTTCCATTTCATCGATTTCCATTCCCTTCCCCCCCTTTTTTTTTATTCTTCTTAGTTGAACCAAAGTGAGCATAAAACTCTCGCTTGAGCAATCTCGTGGCCTGCCTTCTTTTTTTCTTGCCTCAGTGATCAATGGGAAGCGATTTTCATGTTCAGAACGGAAGACGGAAGGATAGGGAGGAATCTTGCCGAGTCATCTTATGACCCTGCCTTGGATAGAGGTCACCTATCAAATCTCAACTTTAGTGATGACTTGAGTTAACTCATTCTTAGAGATGGAATTATCACCTCTGTTGCTGTGGTTTTTTTGTTGTTGTTTGCTTTACCAATGATTTTTTTTTTTTAATAACATGTCGTAAGAGATGACATTAGAAAAAAAAGTTGAGTACGTACGTGACACGTGCTGTTTGAAGTTGGATTTGGTTCAGTAACGAAGCGCGTCTCCTATTGGGAGTTCGGAGTAGCACAGTTGCAGATAGTATGCACATGTCTGAAATTTTGATATCGGTTTGACGTGAGGTCATGATTCTTGATCAAAGTCCCTTATCTTGTTTCTATAACACGCCATGTCATTCGCATTTCATTCCACACATGCCTTTACTAGCCAAAATTCAATGACCATCACGTTTAACGTGTTAAATTACGAGAATTTTTTTCCTTCTTTTTTTTCACCGATGTGTCATCATTAACGATTCGCAGGAACAAAACCACAATAGGAGTGTTTGATTCGAACGTCAGCCGCCAGTCGGCAGCAGCAACGGCTGTGCTCGTGTGTGGTGGGGCGTGTTGGTGGATTCGGTCGCGCATCCGGCGATCGTTGCAGGCGCGCGGAGGCGCTCGTTGAGCTTGTTTATGTAGCATCGGCCGCTCCCTTTACATTTGAGGGCCCCGTGACACGGAATAATGATGGCGGTTGCCGCTTGGTGTCTCTAGTACGTTCGTTTTTATCCCGGCCAGTGGCACGAGCCGTTGCGCACACCTGTCTTTTGTTCTAGCTGAAGGGATGACGCGACAGAGGTTTCGAGGGGCGTTTAACGATAGGATTACTCAAGATAACAAGTGCCATGCTTCACCAGAATCAGGTGAAAAAGGCATCGTCGTCTAGCGTCTAAGATTTTTAAGTGTTTTCAACGGTCATCACGGCCACTCGTACAAAGTCAGCGTTTTTTCCTCCCGCCACGTTGGCGGGCCTCGTTTCTTCAGGCATGTTCTTCTATCCAGGTAAATAAACAAATAAATAAACCAATAAATAAATAAATAAATAAAATCTTTCCTTATTGAATAGAGATAAAAGAGTGCGGGGGGGGAAAATGCGTAGGGGTTTTCGGCTTTGTTTTCCAAGCATGGGGCGCGAAAGAGTAAAGCATGTGATTAATGTCACGGCCAGGTGAAAGGTGCATTGCTTGCAGCCGTGGCCTTTGGCTTTGCGGCCGCACGCGGCCAAAGCCGACCTCCCATCGGCGCCACTGACCCAGGCATTCCTGGCTGGCGACCCGCACTTAACCCCACAACGAACGATGTGTGGTTGAGAAGCCAATACTCGCGCTTTGCTCAAAACATTGCACTTGTCTTACTGTACAATAGGAAATGAAAATGTTACTCTACAGCACCAAAACGTGAAAAACAAAAGCAAACACGCGAGCATTGATTTCTTTCTTTTCAAACTTAATGGATTTGTAACGCTTTTTAGACTAGGATCTAATAAATACAGAAGCAGCGGCCTCCACACACGAGTTGATAAGTGGCGGGATAGGAGTAATTTTTCTTCTTCTTTCTTTGCGTGGTCGGTCAGACTTAAGCTGGCGAATGCCAATTTGACTAGTCCAATTACAGCGGGAATTAGACACCTAGTGTTGCATACCAATTGGATAACATAACAAGAGTGGGAAAGGAATGGAAAAATTTGCATTTTTACAACCCTTGCAGATAATTTATGTGAACAGTAATTTTATCTACCTGACACTTTAAACTTGACTCTGTGTTTACTTAGTTGCTATTTTATCACTTGTGTATGTAAATATCCGTGCGAGACTACAATAGCTTGTAATTTAATTCTAATTAAGGGACTGACTGGGAAATGTATTTATACATATAATAAATAATCGAAGTAGCCGTATTTGCTGTCATTTGCCAACATCCTGTTTTTTGGTACATACACTCTTCCTTCTTTCTGCACAGCGTTGTTGATCGGTGGCAGTCGCAGTTGGGGGTCAGGCCTTGAAGTGTTGAGGCCGCGTCGGATGACAGCAGGCAGTTCGGAAATGACATTCTGTCAGGCACGATAAAAATCATGAGAGGGGGGTTGGGGGTTTATATCGTGACCCCATAATCCACCAGCAACCACCACACCACATGACTAGGAAAGAGCGAGACCCATTCTTTTTCACTCCCTTTTTCCTGTGCACGCATGCGTTGTCGCGCGCTGGGTTGAAGCTCATCTATAACAGGTCACGCATGGGCCTTTGTTCTTTCGGGTGCTGGCCGATCGGCGCTACCGTGTGGGTTTCACGCGTGGGTGGCTGGCTATAGTAGAGGCGGCAAATCAGCGGTGCATGATGGTAGCCATTCTTTCTTCCACCACACACTTCACCTCTTTGACGGCCCCACTCGACGTCTCCTGAGAGACATCGATTTATCAGAGCAGTGCGTGCACCATTGCAAACTGTTCGTGTCACGTTATCCGCATGGGTTTTTTTTTCTTTCTTTCTTTCTTTTTATTATTATTTTTTATTTTTTTATTTTTATTTTTGTTTTTATTTTTTAAATGTTTTTTCTTTTAATGGATTAGGCGAAGAATTCGCTGTTTTTATTTACTTTTTCGCCATGTTTTTCCTGCATCGATTTAACGAAAGGACAAACTTAATGTGGTGTGCATTCGGGTTACCTAGTCATTGCGTCCGATTATTATTTTTTCTTCTTCCGTGTTTTGATTCTGGCTGCAGCGCTTTTGTTTATTGTATGACTATTCACACGGTAGGAGGGTGGGTGGATGGTGCGCTTGATTGCACTGTTGCAGCAAGGTTTTTGGAGCAGCTGCTGCTCTTTGCCACTTCCTCTCGCCTCGTGGCCTCTATAATTAACAGATTGTATTCTTTCATCTCTCTCTCTCTCTCGCTCCCTATCGGTGTGAATGTGCACGCGTTATGAATATCAGCAAGTGCATTGAGCCAACCTGCAGGGGCAGTGAGGGGCTGCGTTTATTGATCGATCATCATCTCCGGCATCCATGATTCATTGTGTGGCTTGTTTTTCGCATTGCCTTTTCCTGGCATAGTGGGAGGGACTGTTGTGTGTTCATATTGATTGCGATTATACAAATCTTCTCTTCTCATATGCCATCTATTACCCATCTTATTTCTCTACCATCTCTCAATTTTTTTATTTTTTTTATTTTTATTTTGTCAATTGATTTTTTTTTCCGTTTTTTTTATTTTTTTTTTATTTTAAATTTTATCTGGCTACCGCATGGTAAAACGTTCAGTCCATGTTTGTCAGCTTGTTTGAACACCTGCAAACGATTTAAAACCACGTGTAGTAATACTTTTGGTATACTGAGTGTTTTATAATACGAAAAAAAAAATTGTTTTGTGAAAAAGTAAATAAATAAAAATAAATAAATAAATTCTGTGCGTACACATTCAGTAAATAAAAAAAAATGTTACAAGTGGGTCGACCACAGACAAGTAGCTGTGTAATGATAGCAACGGGTTGGTTAAATTAAACAATATTCAAGTTTCCGGTTTTGGTTTATGTTTGAGGTGTCACGAAGGTGCAATCAGGTGATTGCACGTTTGAATATGTCGTAAATAAGATAGAAAAAATGAGGTGAAAATAGAGTGCAACGAGTGATTAAAATTGAATAGATGCATGTTAGCGAGGGAAATAAAAGGAAGGTTTGCGTGTTGCGCCTCGTAAAAGTTGTGATGTTGGAAATCAATGTCGGGGGCGATTCTTGTTGTCGATTTTTTTGACGTAAAGAAGTGAAGGTTTGCGTGCACACAATCATGGAGAGTTGTGTGGGTCGAAGGCAGAGTTTCTACCTGGAAAGGAGTCTTCCTTGCTTGCACGAGGACGGGTGCGGTGGATAATAGCACGCGGGAGACGCCCACTTTTCCTCCGAACGACCGAAGGTGGAGATTGACACGTTTTTGGATCGGCTCCAGCAGTATTGATGCATAGGTCACTTGAGACGTGTGGATTTATTATTTACGTTTGTTATTTTTTCTATTGATGTTTAATATCTGAGTTTTGAAGGAATGGAATTTCATTTAGCGTTTAGAAATAGAGAAATGTCGATTTAAAAAATGGAACCGAATGAGGAATATTTTTATGGCCTTTTGTTTTGATCCACATTTTGCACTTTTTACTACGGCTTAAATTTTTATTTTATTACTGCGTTTAATAATTCTAATGATTATTACGAGCTAATGCCCTTCTTTATGGCTCTAATACAAGTTCATAATTTTTATTTGAAAAAAAAAATATTTACAAAAGTGCTTTGAAAATTTGAATTAGGCCTAGATTGAATGGGCTGCTTCTATGGCTTTTGTGAAGAAAATCATTGGGCGCTGCCTAGTGGTTTGACGTTGACTCTTCTTTGTTAAGTCCTTGCAATGTTCACGCAACTTGTCTGTACATAGGTAGAATTAATTTATGTAATTTTTCGACTAAAATAAAGATTTTAGCTATATTATTTTTACAGAAATAGAGCAAATAATTGGCGCGTAATTACAACAGCTGTACATTTTTTCTTTTTATGTCGTCAGAATTGGAAAATAATATTTTTTCATGGTTTCAAACTTACTGAATAATATTTTAAATGAGATTATGTCTAAAAATGGATCTGGTTTGAGATTCTTTAACCAATCCAATAATAACAGCATGTCACTTAGAGATTAAAGTGACATTGCAGGGACTTTTTAATGGAAATCTCGTACACTATTTAATTAATTAGGCATTCGGCACCTCAATGATATTAGCAAACGTGACTTTGTTCCATAAAAAAAGAAACGAGGAAAATAAAAAGAGTAATTTTGAACATAATTGTCATTGGAATTTTTGGGTAACCATAGCAACTCATCTTAACGGATCGAGAAATGGAGCTGGGGATCAGAGAAGACAATGGCAAGGAGATTAGTGCGCCCAACCACGGCGACTTATCAGAGTTTCGCGCGATATTGAATAGAAAGCCATGCGCTTCCTTTGAAAAGGGACATGTGGAGATTTGAAAGAAGAGAAGATTGCAACGATGCAATGGTGGCTAACATGCTCTTCCCCTTTCTCATTGCCGGTGCTTCTTAATCCGCCCACAGTCATTATCAAGCGCGAGGGGGAGAGCGCGAGAAAGAATTCAATTTTCTCCGCACGTGCACACACCTGGTTTTTGTAAAAGATGCTGTAATGTATCGAGGTAAAAGGGTTTCATCTCCTCTTACCCTCCCCCTTCCTACTTCCTACTTTCCGCTTTACTGTTTTTTCCTTTGTGTACTTAAAGAAGACGTGCAAGTCCACAAGTGGTCAGTTGTGTTTCCCAGTGGACAGTTTGCTCAAACGATTCGTTCATTGGTGATAAGCGAATGGTCACTTGTTGGGTGAGTGCGCCCTCTCGCCCTGGTCAGTTGGGGTTACGACAGATAGGTAGTCCGGGTTCTGCCAATGATCCATTCACGAGAGTCTTGTGAGGCCAGCGTTTTATGGCTCATATTTTTGTGCGCGCCTCGCCCTTGCTTGTCTTTTCACTCCTCTCCCGGGGCCGCTCGATCGATGAACGCGAGAAGGGAATGGGATGTGGGTGAATGGAGTATGTAAGTGGTGCGCGCATCTTTGCCGCACCACTCCCAACGGGTTGAGATGCGTGGGTGTAATCTGACCATCAGTAACTGTGATATGGAAAGACAGGAATAGTGAAAGAAAGCCGAGCAATAACACCAGAGCGTTATCGCTCTACCAGAGCGGAAGTTGGCGCTTGCCAGAAAAATAAATGTTCACCACATGCCGAGGGGTTTTTATTTTTTTTCTCTCTCTCTCTCTCTCTCTCTCCCTTTTTTCACTCCCTTCGTGCAGGGTGCGGCGTAGATGGGCAATGGTTGATTGGCCGCACTTTTTGGCGCAATTAGAGGAGAGTGGTTTATTAACTTAGTGATATGTTTCGGCGCGAAGCAGGTGATTAGAGAAATCAAAAAAAGAATCCAGATTTGATAGGTGGCGCCACTAAAATGTTGAAAAATGATATCCAGTGACCCTCGCCATACACTTTTCGACTTTTTATATTAATTACATTTTTTTTTTTTCTTTCGACGAAAGGAATCTCTTTGTGTTGTTCTAAATGAAACTTGTCTTACATCTGCTGTCATTTCTCTCCTTACCCACTTTCTTGCTATAATTGCTTTTGATGAGTATCAACATCCCTGCTGGCTCATCCACCTAATGAATGTTAATTATACCTGCATTTTGGTGGCAGATTTGAAAAAAAAATTCGTAGACAATGCTGTGGGGCCTAATAAAATACATGGCGATACCAAAGGCGGGCGAACGATCGTGCGTGAAAACTGAAAAGCTAGCGGCGACATTTTTTTTATTTTAACTCCCTCATCGTTTTTCTTCAGTTCGAGCAAGGTAGTAATTAGAGGGTGTGAGAGAAACGAGTTGTAAATCAAGGGAAAAAGAAAGGTCTTGCGCTGACCTCGTGATGAAGCGCATCTCCCCATTGCCCTCCAGTGGCTTGTGCTACCTGTGATGCCTACGCCCTTTTCCTACGAGGTTTCGCACGTATTGCTCATGTTTCCTGCTTGACTTTTGGCCCGCCCCCAAACCGGCGAGCACAAATGTATCTTCCTGCTTTTTATTACAGAAGGAATGTTGTGAGATATGCAAAATTAGATATGGAATAATTTTTCTTTTATTCTGAAGGCTCAACTTTATTGTTGTTGGTTTCTTATTATTGTTTTTTTTAATCTTTAAAATGCCGGAAATTTTAGAATTTACGAACCGAGATTATTATTTTTGCATGCTTAGTTTGAACTTGAGAATTGAGGAGGCGGTAACAAAAAGCTTCTGCGTGTAATTTGTGGGATTTTTGAGAACAGAAATTAGGTCAAATACAAACAACTTTTTTTTTTGTAATTTAAAAAAAAAATTTGTTAGTATATTATTTTACACTTTTGTGCGAGGAAGTTTGTTTTAATTAATTTAGAAATTTCTAGTGTAAATATTGACTATTTTTTTTTCCTCTTTCATTTAAAATTTAAAATTACAAACAAAATAAAAATAAAATACTTAAAACCGTATGTTTGCAATCTGACTTTAATTTTGCAACTTGGAATTTAATCATCCGCTTATAATAATTGGTTTTAAGTTTATTTTGGCGAGCAATTTTGCACTAAACCGCTTTACGTGAGCTTCTCTTTTTTTTTCTTTTTTTGTTTTTTTTTGAAAAAAAATTATTTATGAAGTATTTTTTCTCATTTTTTTATTTCTTTATTTTTTAATTCAGTTACGGTTGAAGGATTTAGTGTATTTTCAGTTTGGAACGGGTGGTTAGAAGGGTGTGTAATGTTTTTAGAATGGATCTATTATGATAGCGGTGCGTGCCGTTTTCCCTAGGACTAATACGTAATCCTTAATGTCAGACGGTTCTTGGATATTTTGCATAATTTCCAATGGGTTGCTTCCTTCACGAAAGATGCCTGCCCCTGTCTTTATGGCCCGTAAAAATGGCAACGAATGAGTACGAGCGACTAGAAAACGGCGTGTAATGCATAATTAACATGTTGACACGACTGAAAATTCCCCTTCTTCCTTTTATTTACACTGCTGAAATTTAAAACCTAAAACGCACTTTTTTTTTTCATTCCCTCCAACGGTGGCAATTCTGTCTCGCACCTCTCCCCACTCTCCTCTCTTTCTTCCTTTCTCCATAATATTCGGACCTTTGATCCTTAACCCAGGCGACCTCCTGATTCGGTAGTTCCACATTATTCTCTCCCTTCATCCATCAAGACTGCTTTTTGGCAGTGAACTCGATGGGATGGGATGGGTGATGGGGAGGGCAAGGCAATCCTCCCTCCTTTCCCTTTTGCTCGGCCACTACAACGCCTCTAGCGGAGATTTGATACTATAGACCTGGTTCATTTATCAAGCGAGTGTGTTAAATGATCGTTTTTCTACAAAATGTTGTGTGAAAATACAACATTTTGTTGGTTTTCAGGTTTCAAAACTGTTTTAAACCGGACTAAATGAACGTTCGCGACACAAAAGTCGTTTAGAAATGTTGTTTAGTTGGGAATTGCTCTAAACGACTCCAGTTATAACCCTCGAATGAAACAAATTCGGGCGCCATTATTGTTTAGGGATATTTTCATAGAGCGCTAGATCGATTCAGGAACGTTTTCTCGTGATAAGGGTTATTTATTTATTTTATTCATTTGTGCAGTGGTTAGATTTTAGTTTTTGCTCGGTTGGTCGATTGGTTGGTGAACCGGAACAAAATGTGAACAAACCTAAACCAGACTGACATGAGCGAATTAACAAGAGGAAAAAAAACATTTTTTACGTGCAAATTTGGGTGGAAAAATCTAATCTAATTTAAAATGTTATTCTTAGCGTAACAATATTTGAAAAACTAAAAATGATAATAAAATGTTCAAGTTTTTAATTTCAATTATTACAGGTGCGAAATAACAATTTGAATAATTTCCAAGTAATTTTTTTTCTGACACAAAATGTCGAAAAGCTTTCGAGCATTTACACCCTTTTTGTTTTTAATTTTTAATTACCG
>JAQFXT010000493.1:0-35420 GCA_034683725.1 Strigamia crassipes
TGTTGTTTTTACATTTCTGTCTAAAAAGTGCTTTTGTCTACCTATAAAGTGCATTTGTCTACGTATAAAGTGCATTTTTCTACCTATAAAGTGCATTTTTCTACCTAAAACGTCCATTTTGCTACGTAGAAAGTGCATTTTTATATCTGAGAAGTGCATTTCTATTCTGAGGTGTGAATTCTATGACAGTTTTTCGCGTAAATTCACCTTACATTTTTTTTAGAGTGATATCATACGACTGTAAAAGATGGAACACTCAACGCTGGTATTCATTAGTAATATAAAAGATTTACGCGTGTATAAATCCATCTTGTTTGTAACTAAATGCTTTTATTTATGTTGCGCATTTAATAAGTACAAGTGCTCTTTATCTGATTACTTCTCAGCATGCAACTTCATAGCAATGAATAAAATCGCGATAAATGGCTTATGTCTTTTGCAATGATTCAATTTTCTTAAAATAAATCGAGATATTTGAAACATTTTGCACCTTTAATTTCAATTGTTTCCATTTATTTTATGTCAGATTACATTTATTTATGAATGAACTTTTTATGAGTAACACGGTAACACCACGATATGTAATGCAGACGTGCTCGCTCTTGTCTCTTTTATTACTTAAGTGCCATAATAAATTAATGCAATCAATTGGAAATTTAATAATGTTTAGCACTTAGTGGTGACGTGTTTAATTTTTCACGTTCAACATTTGATACTAATTTTTAATTTTTTTTCTTTCTTTTTTTTAAATTAAAAAAAAAAAAAATAGGTTTCTTGAAATTAATTCGTCCTTTAGTCAACATGACTAAAGTTTCTGGAGAAGGAGTGCGACTGCGATGTGAAGTGACAGGCGAACCGACACCGATTAAGTTTCGGTGGTTCAAGAATGAAGCTCCACTGCTTGAAGAGAAGGGTCGTGTTTTAGTCAGGCGATATTCCACTGCAATAGGACACGGCTCTCGGGTCCGTATTGTCGAACTCGATACTCACGACACGGGGTATTACCGATGCGAAGCGAGCACGCCGCATCATCTCGTAGATACCACCGGCATTCTGGTGGTGAAAATGGGAAGACGTGGTAAAATAAGTTGACATTTCTAACATAAACATAAATTAACACTTTTTCTTTTTTTCTTTTTCTTTTTTTTTTTTTTAGATCGAATTCAACCAGCGTCTGGCTTGCCCAATATGTCGCCTATATTTCCTAATTTTCCTAATTTAGCAGGAAGGTAAGTGTTTCTACTTTACTTTATTTACTTGCGCACGTTTCTGTCAACATCTTTTCACTTTGTATGCTGCGTGAGAACATTTAATCGGCAATGAGAGCAACTTATTCAGTCACGTGCCAAAATTGCAGCAGGGCGATGTACATGTGTTGACCTCAGAATATTACATGGAATTTAACTTGGTAGAATTAAAATGGACAATAGCATCACACGGAGTGGAAATAAAACAGTTTGGCACGGAGATTATTATGCTAGTATATTAATACGATAAAAATAAGTAAACAACATCTATTTGAATACGTTGCGAAATTAATGCGATAAAATCTAAAATTGGAAATACTAACAACAACGCCTGCAGCTTTTCTACTTTACTGCACTGTGAAAATATTATTTTTGCCCGAGTATAAGTGCTGGAAAAAAGATTTTATGGTTGATTATTATGGTACTAGTGGGATAACTTTTGGCTTTTTTACGCCAAAACCTATGGGTATTCAAATTCAGAAACTACTTTGCATTTTTCTTGTAATCCCTGGGTTCCCATTGCCAAGTTTTAATTTTTCAATTCATAATTTTCATTTTTTTTAAATAAAAAATAAGTATTTTATTTTAAAAATAATTTAAAAATAAAATAGATAAATATAAAATATGATCAGTGTATTAAGAAAGTGATTTTAATGACATTAATGGCGCTCTAAAACTACAAACAATTAATAAAAACAACTGTTTGGCTCTGTTTGCACCAGAGTGGATGCATGTGGCACGAGAAGTTGGACTGGTGGTAGGCCTATCGATCAAACGATCATCTTCAGTGGTCAAAACGATAATAAAACTACTATGATTTAATGAATTAGCTTATTATTTTTGATTTTGGTTTTACAACAAAAAGAAGAAAAAAGCACTTAGTGCCTAATACATATGATGATAATAACCGCAACCACAACCACAACCTTTCAGCATTATTTATTAAACCTGTTTGATTATTTGCAATCCCAAGTTTATGCAAAGTATCCCCGAGGCTTGCGTAAAAACTGTTTATCCATTTCATTAAATATTCATGAAAAATCCAGAGCAGATGCATCGAATCCGCCATATGATGACATTGGGTGATGTCATTTTATTAAAACAGCCCCCGAGTTATTTATATCTAAATGTACATTTCGCCAAACTCGAACGCTTCCTTTACCTTATGTTGGTTAAGTATGCTAACAAATGAATCGTTTCCCGTGCCATCAGTTTTAATGGCTCTTCCTATTCATCGTCACCATTGAAGACAAAAACACTATGTAATGAAAATTTGAGCGCTACTAAAAGGATTTTTATTTTCGGTTTTTTTTTTTGTTTTTTTTGTTTCAATTCTATTTCACTCCGTATATGATAGCCCCCTTCTTTTATTCTGTTGGCCATGCTCTTGGGTCGGTTCTCTCGCTCGAGTTATGGCGGAATAATTGATGGAATAGGATTGTAGAGTGGTTGCCGTGGCAACCGAGGCAGCATCACAAGTTGCAGTAATAAGAGAAGATGCTTTTCACACAAAATCTGACTTGATTTTCCTTCCCTCAGGAGTTTATTTTAGGACAGTGAATTGCCATTAAACTTGGAATAACATTTTTAAACGCGCATTTCGGACTCGGTTATACGATAAAAGCTTTTTAGTTAAAATGAAAAGTGGAGCGGAATTAAGAATGAGAACGTTTTGGTAATGATGGTATAACGAAATTTTGACGTGGTCTTAATTTCGAAACGTTTGTCCATTCCGGGTAGAGAGCTTGAAAAGAATTAAATATTCATCGATATGCAAATATTGTATAAAAGTATGAAACTTTAACTGGTTTTGAAATTTGGAGACGTTTAACCTCGTTTTGAGAGAGTTTTTAAAGTGCGGATTTGAGCTCAGGATGCGTATTTGATGAGAGACCGAGATGAGTTTTCATTTAAAATTCCATTTTAAGTCACTGCTCTTGGTTATAAACACGTGCAATTATAAAATGCTATGTAAATGCAGTGATGGACGTAGCAGATGGCAGCACATTGGCACCATTGCGCAAGACGAAAACAAAAGTGTATTTCATTACCCGTGGCTTTTAATTACGTTACAAGTCGTCTTAAATGTGCACTCCATTAGACTTGACTTTTAATTACCTGTACTTCTTGAAAATCGTTCCACGTCTGACCAGAGTGTTGCTTTTGCTTCGCATGTCGTATGAAAACATTAAACAAAATATTTAGATTCGGGGTTTTGTGCATGAAGCGTTGGAAATTGTAATTACTCTTGATGATTTAATTGGGTTAAAAATTCATAATTGTGTGCGTGACTGAAATGTTTTGATCTTTATTATTTTGTGTTATATATTATGGTATGTGTATTACTTTTGTGCATGTTGCTAAACGTGACTTCATACATTTTTAATTTTGCGCTGTTTATTTACAGTTTTTTAGGTGAAATGATTTAGTAGGGTAGTTCTATTTTATATACATATATATATAAAATGGTGCAAAACAATGAATTTTTTTGCCTGAAAGAGGGAGGGGATATCAAGAATAATGTCTTCTATGAAATTGAAATATAAGAAAAAAATTCCAGCTCTAAGTTTAATGTTCAGAGAATGGCAGCACGCAGTATTAAAGATATTTATTAATATTTCTTAGAAAAGTTATATAGTGGAAGAGATAATAAATCCAATATCTCATTTTTGCACGGGGTTCTAAATTCTAGTGAAGATTTTTTCATTTTTTTTTTTTTTAAGAAATCTTTGAAAATGTTTTTTTAAACAAGTGACCCTAATTAACCATGGAAGGAACATTGAATTTCTCCGGGATATTTTATTCCGTGCTGGAGAATTAGTGATTAGAGGGATTTATTTTTCAGAAATAAATATATTCTGGGAATAATCAGGCATTTGCTTTCAATTCTCGTGCCTCCACAGTATGTTTCTATCTAGTCTCGACACTATTTTGCATTTCATTTTGAAAACTGATTGAAAAAGACTATTTCTTCTCGGTGAAGATAGCGAGTTTCCCCTATCACACTATGCAAATAACTTTCTCGTCAGCCACTGTTGATGTTATTCAGTCACTGATTGGTGTTAAGATGCAAATTTATAGGGTCTCCTATCACCCACTTTGCAATTCTATCTTCTTGTCTCCTAGTTTAAAAATTCTCTCAATTTATCGTGACTTTATCCAACCCTAATATCGCAAACCCAGCTGACATTGGTTTATTTAAAATTAAAATTTTACTACTTCAGCTCTTCACGTTATTTTTCCCTTTCTCGTTCTCTCTCTCTCTCTCTCTTTCTCTCTTCTCTTACATTAAATTAAAAATTAAAACTTATTAAAATTTTAATTTTACTTCTCCCTTTGGAATAAGTCTGTTCCCTACTTTCCTCTGATCCCACATTTTATTTCACTTTTTTATTTTTTAAAAAAAAGAAAGAACGAAGTAAAAAAAATGGAACATCGTTTGCCAGATGCCTAAATCTATAATTAATCCGATGTGTGCGGTGTACAAACTGTCTTTAACGTCGAACGATACGATATGTTTTGGTAATCAGCAGTCGAAATTGATTCTTCGGTATTTGTGGCATTGATTTAAAGTTTGTTTATCTAATCTACACAATTGTGGATTTAATAATTAATGATTGAGGCGCAAATCGGGATGATTTCACTTTTAGATCTTGTGTTAGATAAATACAACAAAAAAAATAAAATGATGTATTTGCGTGATGAAAAAAAAAAATAACGTAATTATTATTATTATTATTATTATAAATATTTGATGGAAATTGCAGTCAATTTTGATGTAATAACGGTTCGGAGTTTTGGTGTTGTTAAGGGTGATGAAGTTTGCTTTGGAGGTGATGAACCAGTCGAGGAAAGAACACTAGATAGTCCCAAAAGTGCCTTGATAAGCAAAATCATCCGAGGTCTTGTCGACCTGGCGTTTGTACGACCTGAGGTACCCGCGGGGATGCTGAAAATCATTGGCAATTGCGCGCAGTAGTTTGGGGAACAATAATTGCTATAGCCATTGTGCCAGCTTTTCTAAAGAAGTTTTTAAAAAATATAGAAAAAAAATAGAAAGTAAACAGTAACATGATCGATATTTTTTATTGATATTTTTTAAAAAAGTTAAATTTAAAAAATAAAAATAAGGTGACGCGCAAGTGTTATTATTTTGAAGTAAAAATTTAACAGAGTCAGTGGATAGCAGCTGCGGAAAAAGAGCCGCCAAGAGCCCCATCAAAAATTTAAGTAAAGCCGTAGTTAAGAGTTTTATTGCCAAATCATTTTTTTTCTACTCGAGTGAACAGCGCCTCGTGTAGTAACATCAATAATTAAATATAGATGTTGTGTTTGCACGTTTATTTCGACTGATTTCATTTGGAATTAATAAGATTATTATTATTTTTTTATTTGCGAATCTTAGTTCACCAGTATTCGAAGGCTTAGACACTCAATTCCCCAATGGACGTATTAGTGAGACCGGCTTTTGTCAGACATATCGTGGAGCAGCGTGTGCCAAGTTCATTGGCAACCAAAGCATTTTTGTCCGTTCTCCGGTCGAACAAGGGCTCAATGAAGACAAACTCACCGAAGCATTGACCGTCATAGCAACTTCTGGGGACTTATCTCCTCGTTGCGCTGAATTTGCTATACCGTCCCTTTGTTACAACGCGTTTCCGCCTTGCATCAGATCTTCAGACGGCACCGTGTCACCGAAACTGATATGCCGCGAGGAGTGCGAATACCTAGAAAACGAGATATGCAGAGTCGAATTTGCTCTGGCCAAAAAACATTCGGTCATTGGACCCAAGATGATCGTTCCCGACTGTCAAGATTTGCCTTCTCAAGAAACAATTCGACAAAAACAATGTTTACAACTTTCCATCGCTGCTACTGCCGATTCGGAAAGCATTCGTAAGTTTCTTCAATAGAATTTTTAATGAGTTTGAGTTTTAAAAAAAAAAAAAAAAAAAAAAAAAGAAAGAAAACAAAGCAAATAGAACAATATAGCGAGCATGTCAGCAGGCAAAAGTTTTGTCAGTTGGCATTTTTCCTATTTTTACGGAACAGTTGATTATGGTGAGTGATTATTCATTTTATGGGTTGCCATGGAAACAAGGCTTAACCCGTTACTGATCACTGAGTGTGAAATTCATTCTGACAGTCGGAAATGTGCCAAGGATTGACCAACCGTAACTTACTTTTTTTCATTTAGCTTTTTATTTTTCTTCATATGCGTTCATGCATAATTCATTTTTTTGTATTTGAAATTTTATGCTTTTTATTTTTAGAGCGTCAAAACTGTTACACGGGGAAAGGAATGGATTATAGAGGCTCCATGAGTGAAACAGTGAGCGGTTACAAATGCCTCAAGTGGAGCCTGAGCAGTATGATGAGTCTGAAAACCTCACATTTTCCTGAGCTTATCGGTGGTCATAATTTCTGTCGCAATCCTGGCGGCGTGGAAGACCAACCTTGGTGTTTCACCACCAGCGATTCAGTGGAGAAGGAAGTTTGTTCAGTTCCTAAATGCTGTAAGAACTTCCAACTTTTTATTCTTGTCAAGTTTTTAATTTCCCTTTAATTCTGGCGAAACCTTTTAGTTTATGAATTTTCTAGGTGCATTTATTACAATTACAATTTGTTGTCCCAATTTCTTTTCAGATAATTACCAATGGCTGTACGTCGCTATTCCAACCATTCTAGCAGTGGTCATCTGCTCGGTGATTCTTTTATTTTGGTGGCGAAAAAGACACGGTTTGTCGAAACCACTAGCAAAGGCCGTAACCCCGACGACAAAACCGTACCAAAACCAACAACTCGAGCTTAGCAGTTTGCTGCCCAAGATGGCCGTGTGCGCGCGCGAATTCTCCATGTCGCAAATACGATTTGAAAAGGAATTGGGCGAAGGTGCATTCGGAAAAGTGTACAAAGGTGAGCTGGTGGGCATTTCGACGGATGGAATGGGGCATTCGACGCCCGTCGCCATCAAAACGGTGAAAGCAAACGCGACGTTGAAAGCAGTGCAGGATTTTCGCCGAGAAGTGGAACTCTTATCAAATCTCCGTCATCCCAATGTGATTTGCCTTTTGGGTGTCAGCATCAAGGAGCAGCCTTTGTCCATGATCTTCGAGTACATGACGCAAGGCAACTTGCACGAATTTCTCATCGTTCACGGGCCCAATTCCGACGTGTCAGCCAGCAGCGCTGACGGCACTTGTCACGTGCTCGATCAAGCAGATTTCATGTACATCGCCGTTCAGATTTCAGCCGGAATGGAATATCTCTCAGGGCATCATTACATCCATCGCGATTTGGCGGCGAGAAACTGCTTAGTAGGTGACCAATTGACGGTGAAAATCTCCGATTTCGGCCTTTCCAGGGATATCTATGCATCAGATTATTACAGAATCGAATCACAATCTCTACTACCTGTCCGTTGGATGCCTCCGGAAGCCATTTTGTACGGCAAATTCACCACCGAAAGTGATGTTTGGTCGTTCGGGATCCTCCTGTGGGAAACGTACAGCTTCGGTCTGCAGCCATACTTCGGTTTCTCGAATCAGGAAGTCATCGAGATGGTTCGTTCGCGGCATTTATTGCCGTGCCCGGAGGAATGTCCGTCGCACGTGTATGCACTCATGGTGGAATGCTGGCACGAGATCCCGGCAAGAAGACCCGCGTTTCGTGAAATTCATACGCGGCTTAAAATGTGGGACAACTTATTAATGGCTGGCAGCCGATATAGTACTAACACAGACCCTAGCAATAACACGAGTTCTTCGTGCGTTAGTCAGGGAGCTTCGCCGTACCAAAGGTCGTTGGTACCACCGCCGCCGATTGGCCGGCCACTGCCTAATTTACCGTTTCTTAAAGGAGCTATGCATAAGTCGTCGGTTTCTCCGCATTTGCCCATTTGATTCGTTACACATGAATAGACATTTATTTTTATTTTGTACACTAAACAATTGTAGTATTGTTGATATTGATTATTGATATTTGATAGCCTTACGAGTGGCCTACTTCGTTCGTAGATTTTGGGCCTACTTCAATTATTTAAATTTTAAATTAATTTAAAATAAAAAAAATAAAAAAATTATAAAAAAATAAATAAAATAAAAAAAAAGTATGTTACAATCAAGATTCAAGAGTGTAGCTTATATGGAAACCAATGTATAATTGTAACTGTCATGTGGCGCTCCATGTGTTCACCTGAAATCCATATCAGGATCTTGCATAAGCCGTGTCGTCCTGTGGTAAGAATTGTTAAGTAGGCTCGTATCGTATAGTGAAGGCCAAAATGTAGGAAACAGTTGATGCTGATCGTAATATTAGAATATGCAGTCATTTTTTTATTATAGAAAATCTGATACTGATATTGTAAACTTTTTTTCTTTCAGAGAAATATTTATGACGGGTGTTTGTAAATAAATTTTTATTAAAGAGTTGAGGAAAATGAATTTCTGTCAAAATAAACCTGCCATCAGATTGATGAAGTTTTGGATTGGATTTTTTTTTTTTTTTTTTTGTAAACATTTTTGAACTGGTTTTATAGATAGGGCCGGAGAATTCACGTTTGCGATTTACTGCCAAGGATTTTTTTCCATTTTGGAAACAATTATTTTTAAGTGTAAGCAGATGTTCAATATTAAACATTTTTGGAAAAACATGGAACGGCATTTGTAACAGTTACAGTTGGACATTATTTATTTGTATTATATCGTACATTCTTAATATTCCTAGTCACTTTAAATTGAGAAAACGAATGATATGAATTTATCCAATGGTAAGCGTATTTATACCATTGAATAAAATGTTGCAATCTTTTTTTTTTTTTAAAAACATGTCTCTTGTAAGTTATTTCATTTATCGAGCACCATAAACCAACTCAAATTTACAAAATAATTGTTTCCTTTATCCCAATTCCCAAATTACATTTAAATTTTCCACAGTAATTAATGCCAAAAGGGCAACACCTATATTATGGAAACGAAAACATTTATTTACGAGCTGCATTAGAATAAAAATTTTAATTTTATCAATAATAATCGAAATGTTAAATGAAAATAAGATTAGTTTTTAGTTAAAAGCAGATGGAAATTTAGTGATTTAACGATCGAAATATTCTCACCAGATGGCAGAAACTGACTGTATGTTTTTACTACGGAGCCACAGAGCTTCTACGTAAGTAACGAGTAGCGAGATACTTGCTTTGAAATGAGCTTTACATTTACTATAATAATTTTGTACTTTAATATTATTTTGTCATTGATTAATGCTTGATTTCTTTCAAACAGGATGCACCGAATTATTAGAATTGTTACTCGACTGTCATCCCATAGAACAACTCAGCTCGAACATCAACACAGATTTAGCGTTACAACATTATCCGCATACCGAAAACTCCATGTAAAATTCCAATAGAGAGAACACTCAAATGTTTTGAATGTAATGTTTTGAATTTACAGGAAAGTGTTGGATTGCAACAGAATTATGATAATGGAGCGTTTCCTTCCAATGATTTGACTACGAACACTCCAACTAATGTAGAAACAACAAACAACAACTTGGTTAGGATTTAGCAGTTGCATTAAGTAGTCAATTAATTTTATGATGCGTTTGTATTCATTTCTAGAATTTAAATGTCGTCTGCAAAGTTTGTAAGAGACGTGGACATGTTGCTGCACGCTGTCCCCGAGTTCGAGGAATTTGTTTCAGATGCGAAAGTCCGGAGCATTTAATCCGCGATTGTCCACATCCAAGAACATGTACTCAGTGTGGGAGCCAATCGCACGAAAGTAGTAAATGTCCAAATGTAATATGCTTCAAATGTTTACAAAAAGGACATAGAGATTATGAATGTAGGAACGAGAGAACTTGCCGTAATTGTGGAAAACCTGGACACACTACTCGTTATTGCAATGTGATAAAAATTAATTAGAAATTGTGAAGAAAAAAGAAATAAATAAAGTTTTTTTAGGAAGTACTGTTTTGTCATTTTTTTAAGTTGTAGTATCAACGTTTACTTTTTTTTTTTATATATTTATAAAATTGTTTACAAAATTGTTTACAAAAAATTAAGCTTAATTTCATAATGTTAAAATTATAAGCCACTACTGTTTTAATACGAGAAACAAATGGTCAGATTTCTTTCCACTACTTTATTTTATTCGGTAATTTAGTATCAGGTTTTATCATTTCTGACACCGCGACTGGTAAAACCTGGTGGCGCCTGAGAAAACGTGAGTAAACTGCCTTGATCGTGTGCAAGAAAAGCAATTATTTGAGGTACTGTTCAGTGTTCAACGATGGAAATATTATTATTCGTTGATGTATTTTTTTCAATTATATTTTTTACAGAGTCATGAATCGAATTTGTGCGAGTTTAATCACCCGAAACTTTTCGCTAAGATTTCGTCCTACATTTAAGCCTTATAACCTAACTCAACAATGTGAAATAGCACAGGTAAACAAAAAAAAATTTAATCAACACACTTATATTTCAGGATTTATTGATAATTTCCATGATTTCTCTTTCCAAAATTGAATGACTTACAAACATTTTATAATTAAAAATTAAATAATTCTGTAATTTACATTCATTTTAAAAATAGAATCAAGACACAACGTGGCAAATGTGTAAACGGTATATTTCTACGGAAGATCGTCCAAGCTCATACGGTGGTCAAAACTGCTACAGATGTGGAAAACCGGGACACTTTGCCAACGAATGTCAACAGGAAAAAGTGTGCTACAGATGTGGCAGTGCGTTGCACGAAGCTAGGAACTGTCCACAGTCTGTATGCTACAGATGTCTGAAACCGGGACATGCAGCTCGTGATTGTACCGAAGAGAGAAAATGTTATAAGTGTGGAAAACCTGGTCATCTTGCGCAAAACTGTAGAGAAACAATAGTTGCGAATGCTGTTTAATGTGTAACGAAATTTACTTTTCATTGTAATCTTAATGAAATGTTGAGTGTAAATTAAAATTAAGTATAATTGATTTTAGAATGTGCGTTTTTTGTTTTGTGGAATTTAATAAACAGGTTGATACAATATAACAAACATGTATAAGGGCTTACAAAATATATGCAATTTGTGCAATCATGAACCCAGACTTTCAAACAACTTCATTAATCTTCGAGATCTTTGTTGTTCGTCTTTTAAACTTTTTTTTTTTACAGAGGCGACATGTTATTTGTTTACCTTATCAATAAAAGACAGTTGAAATAGGTCAAAATTTTACCACTAGATGTCAACACAATTGAAGTATGGCCGAGTTTGAGTTTTTATAGTTAAAAACTAGACGTAAATAACTATATATAATATTTGGGTCGCAGCCAAGAATCGAAGTACACATTTACTGTAAAGCCAGTAAAAATGCTCGGTTTACAATTAATGCGTGCAAGTGCCAATGCACATACTTGCAATCGAGTATGGTTTAAATTGCATTCTGGAGTTATCCGTGCTACTCAATCTGCAGGGATAACTAGAAAACAAACTACTTTGTCAAAAATGGAAGAAAGTTTCGACGGCGTGAAACAACCAGCCGATTTTAAAAGGGAGAGACAAATTCAAAAATCTCTGAAACGAAAACAACACGTGTCATTTGTCAAGCAACTGTTCGTAGGACGATTTGATCACGTAAGACGCTACAACACAAACCCATTTTTAAAACATTAATATTTTATTTTTTTAGGAGGTATTAACGTTTCCAGAAGTCTTGGACCCTGAACAATTAGACACGTTAAATGAACTGATTGCACCTATAGAAAAGTTTTTTAATCAAGGTAGGTAGTGTCTAATTAGATTACACACAATTGTTATTGTTATTATTAATATTATTCTATTTTTTAGTTGACTCTAAGAAAATTGACTCGGATTCCAAAATTGGTGCAGATGTGCTGAATACGCTCAAAGATTTGGGTTTATTTGGAATGCAAATTCCGCCCGAATACGGTGGACTTGGCTTAAATTCCACCGAGTATGCGCGATTAGGTGAAATTATAAGTTTAGATGGTTCCATCGCTGTGACTTTGGCCGCTCATCAAGCTATTGGTTTGAAGGTATTAGCGTATAAACAAAAATTTATTTAGTTTATACGCGTTAATGTTTTACGTATAATTTTTAGGGGATTTTGATTGCTGGAAATGAAGCTCAAAAGGCCAAATATCTTCCAAAATTGGCCACCGGAGAACATGTTGCAGCTTTCTGCTTGACGGAACCAGGAAGTGGTTCGGATGCAGCATCGATTCAAACGAAAGCAACACTATCAAACGATGGAAAGAATTATCTCCTGAACGGCTCGAAGATATGGATTTCAAACGGTGGAATAGCAGATATTTTTACGGTGTTTGCCAAAACTGATGTCCTCGACAATGATGTAAATGACTATCAAATTGTCGTTATAATTCTATAAGTGCTTACGGTATTTTCTTGTAGACATCGGTGAAAGAAAAAGTAACGGCTTTCATTGTAGAGAGAAATTCCGGCGGTATCACGAGTGGTAAACCCGAGGACAAACTAGGAATCCGCGGCTCAAACAGTTCGTCTAAAAACGAGTAAAATATAAGCTGAATAAAAAAATTACGTAACAAAATTATTTTTGTAGCTACTTCACTTCATTTTGATAATACTCCTGTTCCAGTTGAAAATGTATTGGGTGGAGTTGGCAATGGGTTCAAAGTAGCTGTGAATATACTAAATAGTGGGCGGTTTAGCATGGGAAGCTCGTTGGCGGGAGTTCTAAAGAAATTACTCGGTTTGTGAATGGTCTCTAGGCATCTGATAAAATACTAATTATACGTATCATATTTTAGGTTTGACTGTCGAACACGCCATCACACGAAAGCAATTTGGCAAACACTTGAAAGACTTTGGAATGATTCAAGAAAAAATTGCCAAAATAGCGTATACAACTTACGCAATGGAAAGTATGGCGTATTTAACGGCAGGGACTCTAGATTCGAGCGAGCAACCTGATTGTGCTCTCGAAGCCGCTATAGTAAAGGTTAGATTGAAGTACTCCAATCGATAATTGAAGCGAGAATTGAAAATAAAATTATTTTTACAGATTTTTAGTTCGGAAGGTGCTTGGTGGGCGGTTAGTGAATGTTTGCAGATTCTCGGTGGATTAGGATACATGAAAGATTTTCCTTTTGAACGATACCTACGTGATACTCGCATCTGTCTCATATTCGAAGTAAATAATTAATAATTTTAATCTACAGTCAATTTATGTGTTTTTAAATTAAGGGTACCAATGAAATCTTGCGATTATTCGTCGCATTAATGGGTGTTCAATTTGCTGGTCGTGAACTAAGCGATGTTGTGAGGTAAGTTTGCCTTTAATTTAATTAAAACTTAGTAATTATTAATAAAATGTTATTAAATAATTCAGGAGATTGCGGAATCCATTGATGAATCCGGGGTTTGTTTTCAAAAAAGCATGGCAGAGTCAGAGACAATCAATTGGAAAACCAGTATTGAATTTAGATTTGGCAGGAAGTTTGCATCCATCACTTCAAGTAAATTTAATGCAACAAAAAACTTGGTAGTATCTAAAACACATTTGGGTACATTTCTAGGCACCGGCTTCGGAATTGGAGTACTGCGTACTGCGTTTCCAGTACGCCGTAGAGAGAGTTCTTTCCACACACGGGAAAGTATGTTTTTAAAAAAAAATCATCTCATGTTACACTAAATCGTGCAATTTATTAGGCAATTATTGATGAGCAAATGACGCTAAAAAGACTGGCTGATATTGCTATTGACATATACGCCATGTCGGCTAGTCTCAGCAGAGCAAGCCGTTCGTATTGCATAGGATTACCGAATGCTGACCACGAAGTATGTTTTTTTTAAAGCGAGAGTACCCCGATCATGTTTACTAATAGTTTTTCTTCACTAGATGTTGCTAGCTAAAGCATTTTGTTACGAAAGAACCCGTCAAGCGAAAATAAATATCGACGATTTAATACAAGGTAAACGCAAATGAATTTTTAAAATTAATGTTTTAGCAATTTCTTTGTTTTGCAGGACCCGTCCAAACATTCGACCCCCATATCGTTAGAATAGCGAAAACAATTTTCAAAAATAAGGGCTATTGCGCATCGCATGCCCTGGCTAGAAATTGGAAATAAAGCATCTTTAGTTGAATAAACAAAAACTTTAATTCTACCATCATTTATTTTTCAATTTCAAGTTTACAACCATTTAGAACTTTGTCAAAGGTCTGCGAGTTGTAAAACGAGGTTTGTGAAGTTGCGTCACGACTCGGCATGGCAGAGGGAATTTAATTTTGCTATCCTAAAAAATAAAAATAAATTTTAGTATTTATTTACACATTTATCCCATCAAATTGCTTACATGAAATTGCTTGACGTGTGGGCGTCTGCAATCCTTGGCTGCAATCTCCTTAACACGAATGATCTGAATCGAATGCGCACGAGCTCGATGACGTGCTCCCATATCGCGATCTGTCGATATCAAGCAGAAATTATAATTAGTTAGTGTTTGAATAGTTAAATATTTATTGTCGACCCTTGAAGTTCACTTCCCGCACTAGAAATAAATGCGGGAAGGCGACAAGCGCCATTTTTCTCTGGCACTAATTTCTATTTCGACTTTTGATTGTTTGCAAAAGTTAAATAAGGGAAAAGTGCTTCGGCAAATGAACAATTCGGTTGTGAAACTTACAACATTGAGTTACGGCACCGGCCACGGTCAAATCGCGGTATTCACGGTACATGTTGTGGGATCCACTTCGTGAATCGTAACGAATCCAAATGCCAAAATTCTTCACTTTCAGTGGTTTGCTCTCATAGACATGGGAGCAGCATACAATCTCGCCCTTGGTCTTCTTTAACTTCTTTAAACATCTTGCAAAATACCAAAACCTCGACTTGGCAACGATCTTGTCGGGTGCAAAAATTCGCATCCGATAAAGAGGAGGGTTTTCATCCTTCGCTGTAGGTACCTTTCTACCTATCACCTTGTATTCTCGCAACTGTAAAATAAAAGCGAAGCGAACAATATTAGTTATAAAAGAATTTCTAGGACAATATGTGATTTGCAAAATGGCGGATTTTGCCGAACACGTGTCGAGCTACTTTTGAAGGAGTTTATTATTTTCCTGTCTTTGAATAACTGAGATTAACACGATCAAAAGCGCTGAGCAGAACTAAATTTTAGTTTAAAACGTAAAAGTAAACATGAACTTATTGGTATGATTGTGTTCTTACATTCCCGGTCGCCTTCATGGTCGTCGGTAAGGAATGGAGTTGGAAAAGGAGAATGGACTAACCGGAAGTATCGGAAACGACAATAATCTCGCAACAATAATAATACTGTGGAACTTTTTATTCGACTTTTAAGTTTAAATATTAATTTTAAATTTTAAAAACGAGAAAACAATTTTATTTTATTTATGTTAGCTAATTTTTAATTTATACTGTAAAAACTATGCAATTTTTAATTTTTCTTAATTATGCAATCTGAACGCATTAATAGTAATAATAATAATAGAAATAAAAAAAATAATAAAAATAATAAATCTATTTTAAATTTCAAAAAATTACTGCTTTCGTAATACTAAAGAAAATATAAGTATAATAGTGTCGACGAGCTCCGCTGGCTCAGCCTTGGTGCTCGTGATAGTTCGGGTCTTCGACCAGTTCGTCTGTTTTTAATGGCGGCATCGCGGGATGACGCAAGATAACGTGGCCTGGTAACGTATCTTAGTCCTCGCTATCTCCACTCTCGACAGACAATTGAAATATTCCCTATATTTTCTTTCTTGAAACGAACACATTCAGCTGTAGTTAAGCTGAACTAAGGTATTCCGAGCAATAAAATATTGCAAAGTGTGTTGTAACCGATCAAGCACATGGCCAATATGGCTATGTTTATAATTGTGTTTCATTATGGACCGCACGTATCGCCTATCTCTAGAAAGAAATATTAATATCTTTCTTGTTTTTCTTACTTTTTTCTCCAATATTTAGAACCGCAAACAAAATTTAATCTAAATTCTGATCAAATTTTTATTTAATTCTTTTTTTACCGGCTATCTAAACCATTTTAAACGGACTAGTTTAATTTATTTGAATTCTCATGGAGTTCATTTCGCACAGTTCATTTAACCATAGGCATGCGTACAATTTGGCCTGCGTACCTATGGACTGTGTGGCATTGCAAGGCCTGGGGCCTCGAGCTTCGGCCGAAGAGCAGGCAAGGGTAAGCATTAAAAAAAATTTATTTTAGTTGCTCTTTATTTATTTGTTTATTTATTTATAATTTTATATTTATCGTTTCAGGCGTTGCAATACTTTGAAAGCCTAAAAGCTGCTGAAAATGGTTGGCAGCTGTGCATTTCGGCCTTGTCGTCAGGGTCTTACGGGTTAGTTAGGTCACTATTTTTATAATAAAAATTAAAAAATATATATATTTTTTTTTTTTAAGTAATGAAGATCAAATTAAGTTTTTTTGCTTCCAAGTGATAGAACAGTTTGTAAAAACGCGGTATGAACGAACTGATGCAGCTCAACAAAATTATCTCCGAGAATTTTTACTTCAATGGATCCAGGTAAAACCTTGAGAAGAAAAAGCTATTTATTTTTATTTATACATATATATATATATATTTTAATTGTAGTGCACTGCTAATAAAGCTGAAAAACCGTTTGTGAAGAATAAAGTAGCGCAGATTTTGGCGTTTCTTTTTCTGATGGATTATCCTCAAAAATGGCATTCGTATTTTTCTGATATTTTGCAAACATTGAAATTTGGTCCCAGAGCTGTAGATGTTTATTTGCGAGTTCTAATGGCAATTGACAGCGAAGTTGTTGATCGGGAAATTGTTCATTCGGCAAAGGTAAATTGTTCTTGATGTTTTCTAAACCATTTTTAAAAAATTCCATTTTAATTTTCAAGGAGATAGAACGGAATACAATGTTGAAGGATCAAATGAGAGAATTGTGTTTGCCTGCTTTGGTTAATTCTTGGTATACGATTATTGTAAGACTCAACTACAAGTCGCCTTACATTGAATTTAAATCTTATTTTTTTTTCTTTAAATTTTAGACCACGTATGAAACTACAAATACTGAATTGACTATCCAATGTTTGAACGTTATGGGAGCTTACGTATCGTGGATTGACATAAATTTGATCGCTAATGATCAGTTCGTAAATGTTTTACTTCGTTTTTTATCAAACCGGGATCTGCGAGAGTCTGCGTGCGATTGTGTTCATGAAATTGTGTCGAAAGGAATGGATCCAGTTGCTAAAACGAAGCTAGTCAATTCATTTATGTCGCTTTTTAAAACTGCTGGGATTTTGGATAATAGCTCAAATGTAGGCTATTTTGTTGCGTCATAAGAATAGAAGCATTTTAATTTTAATTTTTTTATTCAACAGAATGAAGAAGATTCTGAATTTAATGCTAAATTGGCAAAACTGATTAATGGCATTGGATGTAATCTAGTTTTAAGTTGGCAAAAGTAAGCTGTTGATAATTAATGCTAAAATCATTTTAATATTAAATATTTTTTTCAGATTATTTAAAGCGGGTGACGCTATAAATGCCAATATAACGCAACAGTCTATCGAAGAAAAAATAGCGTTAGCTCTTCCATTTTTAAGTAATGAATACGACGACGTTTCATTAGCAGTTATCGACTTTGTACGCGATTATGTACAGATGATAAAACAAATATCTAACTTGAAAGAGCCTCAAAATGCTCATCTTGAAGTAAGTTTTTTTTTCCTAACCTGATTTAAATTGGCATTTATAGTAAAAAGTTTTATTTTTTTCTTTAGGCCACAATAATCATAGTAATCAAGAAATACAAGTACGACAAGTCGTATAATTTTACTAACGAGGTAAAATTGTAGGAAATTGAAGCTTATGGTTCAGATTTATTTAAATTTTGTTTGTAGGGGGAAGATGAAGTTGCTTTTCAGGAGTACAGAAAACAACTGAAAGTACTTTTTGATAATTTAGCTCAAGTGGTAAGCGATAACGACGCGCTCACGATTGACATTTATAAAATATATTTTAATTTCAACTTGTAGAATCGTGAATTGGTGCTTCGTTGGGTTCAAGAATATGTGCAGACTACTTTGCAAAATTGGCAGTCATGTAGTTTTGAAGACGTTGAGTCTGCTATTGCCTTTTTGTACCTATTAGGAGAAGCCATTCCAGTAATATTACCGTCAAATAAGATTTCAGAAAAATGTTTAATTAATTTATATTCAATTTATTTCTAGGCTTCACACGGTAATCATTTTAATGGATCAGAAACTAAAGTTACTGCCATGCAAGAAATGATGTCATTGGTAATTTGTTGCGAATATTTATTTTTATTTTATGGTGTGACGTGTGAATTATTCTTTTTTTGTTTAGTTGTTGTCGTGCAATGTTAGCCAGCATTCTCACTTTGCCGTCACTTTACAATTTTTCGAAACAATAACTCGTTATGAAAAGTTTTTCAATTATGAGCCTCAACACATTCCGGATGTATTGGTAAAAAAAAATAATCCAGATTTAACCCCTCTAACACGTTTTTATTCATTAATTAAAAATATGTTTAGGGTGCATTCTTAGACCATCGAGGTCTGCACCATGCAAATGGAACAGTCGTTAGTCGCGCAGCTTACTTGTTCTCAAGGTTCATCAAGAGTCTCAAGTATGGAAAAGAAAAGAAAGAAAGTATGTTTTAGAAGAAATTTAATTAATTTGTTTTAGGGTTCATATGCAACATTATACTTCGGTCATTTTGAGACGCCTGCATGACCTACTAGCAGTTTCTCCAGTGATGGATAATCAGCTGGTTATTCCTAGCCCTGATGATCAGTTGTTTCTATACGAAACAGCCGCTGTTTTGATTGTATCTAGCAACTACGCGTCGCAAGAGAAACAAACTCTTATGAATGATCTTTTAATGCCAGTAATGAAAAAATTTACTGAAAATCTTGGGCGATTAGCTGTTGAGACTGACCGACAAACCCAAGCAAATTTGGGTGAATTTTTGTCACACGCCATGGCTGTCACCAGGTAAATTAACGAGAAATGTTTAATCAGTTGTTAAACTAATTTTTCTATTATTCTAGCCGGACGAGTAAAGCTTTTTCAAACCAACAAACGATGAAAACATGCGGTTGCGTGCAAGCGTATTTGAATACTTTGCGAGTGTTTTTGCCGGCTTTGCAAGTATGAACTTTATTTTAAAAATAATGCCTAATTTCTTTTTTTAAATTTAAAGCGTAATAATTATTATTATTATTTGTTTCTAGATTCCTCATCAACAACCAGTTTTGCAGTCTGCCATTCGACAATTTTTACATCGGATGGTAGTTTGTCTCGAAGAGGAAATTTTGCCGTACATTCCTGCAGCAGCAGAACGATTGCTGAAGCACTCTGATATTCGCAGTATTCAGGAATTCATTCCTCTTATTAATCAGATAATCTCCAAGTTTAAGGTTAATATCGGTTTTTCTCGTTAATTTAAAACAAATGTAAAGTTTTTCAATTATCCCCAATGATTTGTTTGGAGTTTTGCCACTCGGTTTAAGGTAAGAGCTCATAATTGGTGGTAAATTGAAAAAAACTTTGTTTAATCACCAAACTAAATACCAAATTATGTTTGCGTGGGTTTAAGACGGATAAATGACTCAGTCGGTGTAGCTTTCTTGGGTATTTCAGAAAGAAATCGTGCCGTTTCTACAGGGGATTTTTATGCCACTGGTTAGAGTGATTTTTAGTGCACTAACTCAGCAAATCGATGAGAGTGACCAGCATGCAGTCCGTGATAAGCAAACATTGCAACGTAGTTACTTCCTCTTTATTTCTGCCATACTGACTAATGGAGTTGACGATGTAATTGCATCACAAGGTACGACGAATGACGATTAATTAAATGTGTCAATTTTTTAAAATATTTTATTTTAGATGTTGGTGACGTGCGGGAAATTTTACTCACGATTATACATGGAGTAGTTACCTTTCCTGACCCGGTTGTAAGTTATTAATGTTTTGTTTAGTGTTTTACATTATATTTACTTGGAATTCCAAACAGGCTCAAAAAACTTGCTTCAACATTTTGAGGAAGTTGGTGGAATTGTGGGGTAAGTCGTATTAATTTTTAGTTTTTAAGTTTTGATTTAATAGGCTCGTATTTTTTTTAGGTGGAAACGAAGGCTTAATTGGTTTTGAAGAATTCATGTACCAAAATATTGTTCCAGCTTGTTTCATGGCGCCAATGAAAGATACATTTGATTTGTCAGATGCACAAACCACTCAAGTTAGTTCAAAATGTAATAAAATGTATCTAAAATTCTAATTATTTTAATTCTTTCAGGCATTATTTGAAAGCGCACTTTGTCTGCGAACAATTTTAGATAAAAGAGTAAGGAACTAGTTTTTAATTACGAATTAATGTGTTTAAAAAATGGCGTTTCTATTTCAGGGTGACGAATTTGTTCACTTTTTGCAAACTGAGTATTTGCCGACTTTGGATGTTTCTCCCCAGTTAATCCAAGAATATTGTCACGCTTTGAAATCAGATTCTAAAGTGTTTAAAAATTATTTAAAAGTAAGGAAATTTTTCAAATTTACCATTTTTACAATCGTTAAGACGAAATATTTGTTTTTCAGTTGTTTTTTCAACGCGCAAAATCGTGATACACGTCGATTTGGTTATTTTTAGGTGAAATTGAAAATACTGCGTACATCACTTTTGGTATTTTTAAACCTTAGTTTTATATATTTGATGAACTGTTGAAGCTTGTACAAGTTGTAAATATTTTTTTTTTTTTGACAAAGGACAGTTCCTTCTGCTTAGTTTTGTTGATCATTTGTTTTGCGTTTGTTAATGATTAAGCTCAACGGACAGGCTGGATTCTTACAAAATAAAATAACAATGAAATGATGTAATTACATTGGTTTAATTAATAACTACATTCAGAAAAAAAAAATACTATTAAATATATATACAATGTAAAAAAGTGTTTAAACTTATGCAGGTAATAAAAGGCAATATTTTATTGTTGTTTTGAATGTTTGTGGATTATAACTCGATGGGTTGCGTGTGGCCAAAATAAAATACTTGTTCATTGTGCCATGGCTATCTTACTGGAAGAACTAAGGCGACTGTGATTGGTCGATGTGCGCGTACAAGCAGACGACTAATATAATTTAAATTTACCGCAAAAGGGTTCGGACTTATCACTTCTCATCTATCAGTCGTGATTTGCATTTGCTCCAATTTTTTTTTTTTTTTTAATAATGAAAGGGCTCTTTCACATTTTCACTTGGAAACCATATAACTCGACGTGAAGAGAAGTTATCTCGAGTAAGTTGCCAGTGTGACGTCAGAAGTTCAAAAGCTCATCTTTTTCATAGGATGCGAAACTTGGCAGACGAGACGTAATTACCAAGAGCTTCATCAAGTGATGTGTTTAGGGCAACAAGCACTCTACAAGCAGTAATTTAGCATTCAGCCACCCTGTGCGTTGACATAAAGCAACAGAAAATTTGAATTCAGTCAACACAATCGGCAATGCATTGTTCCAATAGCTTCAAACATTTCTTCCTCCTTGGAATGATCGTAGTCAACAGTTGTTATGGTAAGTTTTCTCAATAGTTTGTTTGAATACCATAGCGTAGCAATTTTCCACTGTAATTTAATAGTAAAGAAAGAAACATTTATTGATGAAACGTGAAATAAGGAAAACTTTCAGCCTTGAACTTTGAAAATATATGTGGTAACCTCGACTTCATCCCGTAGAATGAACAAGAAGTTGATTAATTTCGGTATTATCGTATTGTTTAAAATGAAAACATTAAGCCGCCATGTTGTTTACATATCTACCGTGCGCTCTGTTCAAGATAAGATTGTTCAAGAGGTCATTATATAGTGGAGGCTAGAAGATGTAGATTAATGAATGAATTTTTTAGCAAAAAAAATATTTATATTTATATATGTGGTATATGTAGCGCTGGTTATCAGTTGAAATACTTTGATCTTTGTAATACAAATTTTGAAGAAAAAAATTGATATCAAATTTCCTAATGGCAAAATCAGTACTAACAGTGTGCTAACACTCGTGCGAAGTTATAGGATAATTTTTCTATTTTCCAGGAATTAGTGCCATTTAAAAATTCAGATCTGAATTAAAATCTGTAGACAGAACGAGTTGTTTTCGGGATATAAATTCGAATAGATTTCACTATCTTTATAATCTAAAATTAATTGTGTTGATTTATTCACACAATTGCGAGTTCACACAATTACGGTAATCTAGTTAGAGCTTTATCCAATTACTTTTTCCGGTTGGGCTAATTACGTACGACTGGCTGAAAATTGCCTGACCTTTTTGCGAACCCACATTCTGTTCTCTTGCTTTATCATTCCTGTCATCGACATGTTGTCTCCTACGATATTGATATATATCATCAAAATAAAGAAAATTATTAATTATTTCTTTAAAATTTCTCGAGGTTGTTTTTATTTTATTTTTATTTTTTGGGTGAAAAATAGTTACAATTAATCTGAGCAACAGATTACTCGCTGAAATTCCAAAGTGTATGAATGAACATTTGATCTTGTTGAAGAATTTCATTTTTTTTCACGCCTAAACCAACATTCCCCCTTATGTATTAAATTATATTCTCTAAAGATCTGTCATTACTAAAATAATTAAAGCAGCCATTGTTTCTATTTAATATGATTGATTTATGACTTGAACGCTTACTTAGTGTCATTTGGGCACATTGAAACACGATCGTTAACGTTAGGGTGAAGTAAAGATGAAAAGCATGCTCCCAGATGCCTGGAATAAAGTTCTTTTGTTGAAGTAAAATTAAGTCATCTTAAGACATAATTAAAACATTAAAAAACATGACAAATTATCGTAATTTATGGAAGAATTTAGGGCAGTATTGTGTAATCGCCTGTTTTCAATTGAGATATCAATCTCAATTTATACACAAACTACAAATATTTATGTAATGTTTAAAATTATGAAATATATTACGTAAGATTATCGTGTAAACTAAGATTTTTTTCTTCTTCTTCTAATTTTAGCATCACCCAGATCTGAGGAACTATTAAAACAAGTTCGACATAAGAATATCCGATCATCTTCCGGCGTAAACAGTCTCGAATCAATGTTTACTCAGTGCTGTTCGCTCGGAATTACATGGGTGGACGAGAAACGTCCGTGCGAGGTTGCAGTCTCGCCACCAGTCAGTGGAATTCCGGTCGATTTGCAAACGCCTTGTCTGGTCACCGCCAGCATTTGCTGTTTGAGGTCGTCGCGAATCGCGATGTGTGAATTGGGCAAAGTTGATGCTATGGACGGCCACGAATGCCTCAGATCAGTGTTACCTGGTGGTGAATACCGCAAAGTAAATAAGGAGTGTTTGTTTGTTTGTTTGTTTAGTCACAACTCGCAAACATAAATTATATTAGAAGAAAAATAAAATATTCATTTGCCAATTTAAATGTAATAAAGGGTAGACGTTAAATGCGTCCATTTTTTATGATTTAGGATTGCTGTGACAGCTGTAAAATTGGTTTGATGACTGGATCCCGTGGCGAATCGTGTTCATTCTCCACTTTCGGTTTTGAGTATCCGTGGGATGAGGGTTTTGCTGATTGCTGTCAAATCAGCAAATTAAGCAGTGGTGGCATCAGTTTGCCGGATGTTAATGAGAATAACGAAGGTGATTCAACCCGAAACAATAATAGTAACAATAATAAAAATATTTAAATTACATTTAGTTCAAGATGGACGTTGCGGAGCGAACAATCCTTGCGAACATCTCTGCAAGGACACTGGACATGCGATCGAATGCAGCTGCCAATCAGGATACCAGTTAGAAAAGGATTTGAAATCATGTGTTGGTAAAATATTAATTTTTTTTAGATTAATTTCTACATTAATTTGTGCACTTTTTACAACTTTTACAATTTTATTTCCAGATATCAACGAATGTGTTTCCGGTTTTCATCTGTGCGATCATGATTTACAGAAATGCATCAACACCGAAGGCAGTTACTTCTGTCTGAGCGAGGACGGGTCGCGAGATTACCCTCGTACTCGTGCGTTGGAATCAGGTGGGGCAACGTTCAGTCCTGCTCACGTACCTCGTCCTCATGGATCCTCAGGTGGGTCTAGCGGTGGCGCATGTCCGATTGGATACAGCTATAATTCTGCAGCAAGAACGTGCGACGGTATGTTTATATTGCTAGTGGGTAGTTAGTTGTTATTTTTTTGTCATGTCGGTTATACTGTTATACTGTTGCAGATGTCAATGAATGTAAATTAAACATTGACGCTTGTGATCGTCATACCCATAATTGTCAGAATACCCAAGGATCCTATTTGTGTGTTGACCTGCCATCTCCTCAGTGTGCTCCTGGTTTTAAGTTTAACGATATCACCAAGTCTTGTTTTGGTCAGTTTTGTTCACGTGTACCGTGCGTTTATTTGTTTACTGTTCGGTGTATTCTTTTAATTGTTTTTAGGCTATTGATTGTTATTTTTGTTGCAATTGTTTTATCGTTTTATTTTACGTGAATGTATTTAGATATTAACGAATGTGCGGACGGATTAGATTATTGCAACAGAGAACGCGAATTTTGCGTTAATACTAATGGTGGTTATGAATGTCAACCCAAAACTAGAAGTCAATGCCCTGCTGGTTATAAATATAATTCTCTGCTGTTGTCTTGCGAAGGTAAATTTAATATTTTTTATTTATATCTCTGTTATAATTTTTTTTTTATGTCAAATAGGCCTAATTAAGTGTTTCTTTGGTTGTTGAAATGTTTACAAACAGTAATTCTTAATTGTAAGAAATTACACACAAAATAAATCTGATGATTATATTTAAATAGCAGTTTTAAATACCATTAATTTACAATTTAAATTTGAAAAAACAGGAAATTTGAATCGTGAGTTTGTAAACAGAGCTTATAGTCAATCAGTTTATTACTCATGCTTAATGAATCGACTTTTTCAAACAAAAACTAAAAAAAACTCTAATGGTCGTAGAAAGAGTTTGGACTATAATCATGAACCAAGAATATATCTTTGGTTCATGCTGTAATTAACGATTAGAAACGTTTTCTCTTGTGTAAAAACGTTACAATTTGAAATTTTTAGCATTCAAACGTCAAGTTAGCCCGAATATAATCGAAGGAAAATGAGACTTCACTGCACTACGCCGTCATTTCTTTTGGCGTACAGTGAAACGTTCCTTTTATTTATTCATTTATTTCTATTTCTGTTTAGATATTCCAACATAAACAAAACAGCGGTTTTTATTAAATAAAAACTTTCAATGCGTTACTTAAGAGTCCAACTCCAAACAACTGTTGTAAATTCAATCTGGCTAATTTAACGTCAAAGTTTGAGACTGTCAACTGTTTCTATTTATTTTTATTTATGTGTGACCATGTCTTATTTTTATTTTTTTGCGAGATGTTAATGAATGTGCCGAAAATCTTCATAATTGCGACCCTGTCAAAGAGCAATGTCGCAATACTATAGGGGGATACGAATGCGATGTGCGATGTCAAAAGGGATTTCTGTTTAACACCAGTCTGAGAACTTGTTTAGGTATTTATGTGAATTTGCACACTTTTTGCAGCATGTGATTAGTAAATAGAACTAAAGTATATTATTACTTTGTTATATCTAACTTTAATGCTCCATACATAAATATAAATATTTTCTTACCATGGAAAGAGATGATACCGCATGAGCACGAATTGTGTAGAACTGCACGAAAATATTTGGATTTTTATTTAACACTTTAACCTTAAATATAAGATAGTTACAACATTTCCTTTAATATTGTAGATATTAATGAATGCACAGACAATATTCATGATTGTAAACATACTGAACATTGTATTAATACACCTGGAGCATATCGCTGTCTTTCTGAACAGTGTCCTGCTGGGTATAAACATGGTTTAGACGGAATTTGTCAAGGTAATGTTAATTAGGCCTAACTTTTATATACATAGATATAATATATATCTGCAAATAAATGTAAATTGTGATATTTCCCCACTTTTTCATCTTCGAAGACGTAAACGAATGTCTCGAAAACCTCGATGCCTGTGACAAATTAACCGATGATTGTATTAATGAAATTGGGAGTTACAGATGCGATGCAAAAGCAAATGGCAATCAACACGAACAATGTCCCACTGGATACCACTTTGATCCGCGCCAAAGACAATGTGCAGGTAAATTTACTGGTGAAACAGTTTTTATTGAAAAAATTGTACATTTTTTTGTTTTAACTTTTGTTCATTTAGATGTGAACGAATGCATTGAAAATACACATACTTGCGATGTGAATACGCACGTGTGCGTAAACACTGAAGGAAGTTACCGGTGTCAAACGATCGAGTGTCCCGCCGGGTTTAAACCAAACATCGAGTTGAGGAGTTGCGAAGGTAAAAACAAAATCTCGAATTTAGGTGAGGCAATAAACACATGTTAATACTCGATTAATGTTTTTCATGCGTTAGACGTTAATGAATGTTTTGGTGGAACTCACAATTGTACATCAGTGGATCATTGTGAAAACACAATGGGCGGATTTAGTTGCAAACCGCCGGAAATTGACTCGTGCGCAGCGGGACACAGGTTCAATTCGGAAACCCGACAATGCCAGGGTAAAGATATCTCAAAAAGGGATTAAAGTTAATTTATTTTAATTAGTCTTTGCGTATTACAGATGTAAATGAGTGTACAGAGGGAACTCATACTTGTGACACGGAGAAAGAAGTGTGCATTAATAATATTGGGGGATTTGTTTGTCGAGCTCTTGTTTGTCCAACTGGCTATAGACCAAATATTCTAGCAAGAACTTGCGTTGGTAAATCGGTTAAGTTTAACGCTCCTTCGCTCTCTTTAGTTATATAATTTTATCTATTTTTTAAAAAGATATTAACGAATGCGACGAGAGAAATCATAATTGTACTGTAAATCAAGAATGTATCAATAGAATTGGTGGATTTTATTGCCAAACGATAATCATCAGAGATTGTCCTTTAGGTTACAAATTCGATTTGATATCTAGAAGTTGTATAGGTAATACAATTTGAAAACATACTTTTGTAATTGTAAATGTAATTAAAATTTTTATTGCAGATATTGACGAGTGTTTAGAATCGCTGAATAATTGTCCTCCTTCTCATTCATGCGTAAACATACCGGGTAATTTTGTTTGTCACGCCATTTGCCATCGAGGATTCATTAACGATCCTAATGACCCGAGACAATGCAAAGGTGACGTGAAATTGAACCACGAATTTTTATTTTATTTTTTATTTTTACGTTCTATTTTATTTTATTTTATTTTAGATATCGATGAATGCGACGAAGGAAGTGATGCGTGTAACCGCGATAGAGAGACTTGTATCAATTCGGTTGGTAGTTATAGATGCGTGAGCCATCAGTTAGACTGTGAAACTGGCTATCAGTTTGATCCGAATACAGGAACTTGCGTCGGTACGAGCGACATTAATAACTAACGTGTCGCATTATTAAATTACTTATTCATTTTTAATTTTAATTTCAGATGTTGACGAGTGCGCGGAATCTAGGCATAATTGTTTACTTAGCCAAATTTGTGTCAATACACTAGGAGCTTTTGAATGCGTTTCTGGCGGGATTCAAGAATGCTCTCAAGGATATCGTTTCGATCCATCGAGCGAATCTTGTGTCGGTTAGCGGTTTTGATACAAGCTTTGTTTTATTTGTTTGTTGGTTTATTATTGCAAAACGTTTGTCATGGCTTTGTTTTGTTTTGTTTTACGTTTTTTCCCGTTAAGACGTGGACGAATGTGAAGAAAATGTGCACTCTTGTGATGAATCGACCGAGCAATGTTTTAATCGGAATGGTGATTACGTTTGTGTTTCGTCCGGCCGAAAATTAAGCCCCCCGTGTACTGACGGATATCATTATAACCCAAGAAGTGACAGTTGTGTCGGTACATTAAAAGAAAGCATAAAAGAAGAAAAAAAACGTAATCGAATCACGAAAATTATTGTTGCTCTATTCAAATTCTAGATGTCGATGAATGTAACCAACGGTTGCATAACTGCAATCCACACACCCAAAATTGTGTAAATATAGAAGGAGGTTTTGTGTGTAAAGACAAAATCAAACGAAATGGCCGAAACAAAAACAATAAACATAAATGTCCGTCCGGTTATAAGCTAAACAAGTCAAATGTTTGTGTTGGTAAGATGTTTTATTTGTCGTACTATTATTGTTTTATTATTGGCCTTAGTATCATTAATTGCGAATTGTGATCGCTTAAAACATATTATATTTTTTAAAGATGTAAACGAATGCCAAACGGGAGAACAAACTTGCACCCCTTCTCAAAGGTGTGACAACACAATAGGATCTTACACCTGCGTCCGAACGACGGGTTGTGGCACAGGGTACACACTGAACGCTCAAACGGGCCAATGCGAAGGTAACGAAAGAAAGAAAGAAAAAATCGTTATCAACATGATGGATTATGTTGAAATTGAAATAGTAGCTCTAATGCATGCATTCTATCGTTTTAAAGATGATGACGAATGTGAGTTGGGATTGGACGACTGTGGCTCGCTGCACAGTTGTCAGAATAACTTGGGTTCCTTTCGCTGCGTTCTTAAAATCTGTCCTACTGGTTTCCGCTTAGAATCGAATGGTCTTTGCCTTCCTATAGTTTGCAGTACGGGATTTGAGACCGGTCCTACCGGGACTTGCGTTGGTTAGTTGCATCTTGGCGTGTCTAGCAATTTTTAAAAAAAACTTAATAATTTTGATGTGTATTTATTGTAGATATAAATGAATGCACGCAATCTAATATTTGCCCTCTTAATCATGCATGTGTTAATTCTATCGGCTCGTATAAATGCGAGAAAAGAAATTTCTGTGGTGATGGTTTCGAAGTAGTTGGAACCAGATGCGTTGGTGAGAAGCGAAGCTTGCATTGAATCGCTTTAATTTCAATCTAGTGCATGAAAATGGCTGTTTTTTTCGCTCTTAGATATTGATGAATGTACGCGAGGGACGCATGAATGTCGAGCTGGGCAAACGTGCGTAAATAGACAAGGGAATTACGCTTGTCAGTGCCCGATTGGTTATTCTATGAACAGTAGAAGGGAATGTGAAGGTTCTTTCTAGTCCCTTGTTTGTTCATTTCATTTTTTAGACTAAACTTATGTCGTGATTAGATATAGACGAATGCGCAAGATATGGGCGTATATGTACGGATAATGGTATTTGTCAAAATACACCCGGCTCGTACATATGTAGATGCAACACTGGATTCACACAATCCGGGGATGGAAAGACCTGCATTGGTTCGTAGATAACAAAAATGAGAAATTTAAATAACTGACCGAAATTTCTAGATGTCGACGAATGCGAAGAGACTTTCGTGTGCCACCAAAAGTGCATCAATACTTGGGGCTCTTATCAATGCGCTTGTACCCAGGGTTACACTTTAGCAGACGATTCGAGATCGTGCCAAGGTTGGAATCCATCGTGGAATTTTTGTATAATTGATTAGAATGAACGTGTTGCGTAGATATCGATGAATGCAGTTTGTGGCGTGGACGCGGTCACCTTTGCATTGGAATTTGTGTTAATGAACCAGGGTCGTACACGTGTAATTGCCCCGATGGGTATAAATTGGGAGCCGATAAAAGAACGTGTCATGGTTGGGTTTGATTCGATAATTTAAATTTGTTTCGTTTCTAAAATTTATTTTATTTAGACATAAATGAATGTTCTCAGCCTAATGTATGCAGACATGAAAGTGAAGTTTGTTTGAATACCCGAGGCGGTTATCGATGCAATGAAATCGTTTGTCCTTCTAATTACATAAGGGACACCGAACACAAAACGTAAAAATAATAATTCTTTATTTTTATTTATTTTTTGCTTTAAGGGAGTAAATAAACACCTACACAAGAGAATTACCAGAGAAAAAGAAAAGGACAGTCGTGTTTAGGTGTTTATTTACTGTAGAAATGAACTGTTAGTGCATGTTAAGAAGAAAAATGTAGAAACCTAGTGTGTTTTGAGTGCATGATGCTACGGACCGATTAATGCAGATTTTTGTAATTCCTTGTTTGCACTTTCCTAATTTCATAGCCGTTGCAAGAGGGAATCCCTGGTGTGTCAACAAGGCTCGGATTGTCTTCGGACACCCCTTTCGTTTTCCTACAATTACGTCACATTTGTATCAAATCTTCGAATCCCCCAATCGGGCAATATCGATCTTTTTACGATGCGGGGTCCACTATGGACGCATTCTATGGTGCAGTTCACTTTGGAATTATCATCTGCGCGAGCCCCTGCAGGAGTAACTGCAGCAACGAGAGCTCACTTTGATCTACGCAGGACAAACTTCAATCAGGCGGTGGTGTCTTTGGTGAAAAGTATTCAGGGACCCCAAGACATAGAGTTGGAACTGATAATGAAAATTTACTCCAATGGTTTATACGGGGGTCAAGCTGTTGCGAAAATTTTCATTTTTGTGTCGCAGTATGACTTCTAAATCACGTTTATTTCATGTTATTAGACATTTTTCGTTTTAGTTTGCAGTTGGTCATAATTTTGGAAAAAGAATAATGCAAATTATTATTGTTAGTTTTCTTTTTACATTTTCTTTTGTTTTTATTTTCTCAACAACAACAACAACAAACAAATCTGTATGCCTATGGTAATTTTTATTATTTTATTTTGTAAGCTATGTTAACTGTATATCTATTACTTTTTTTTTTTTCCTTTTTTCCTTCTTATTATTATTTTTTTTAGATAATTATTATTATTATTAAAGTTACAATTTTTAAAATTCAGTTTTGACTTTGAAATGTTCTGTAATTTTCAGTTCAGATGATGCCCATGATTTTAGCGTTACGTGTCACAAGCAATGTTCTTCAAATAACATTGTATGCATGCTTAATAACACCAATTCAATCACTCATCAATTCACAAGTCGTCCTTCTTTCCCGGTTTTGAATGAGCCTCTTTCAATTGTGCACATGAAGGCCATTGTCAAGGATCAAATTCAAAACGATTTTCTAGTTGATATTCAACTAGAAGCGGGAGATTTTAACTATCTTTTCGATGTAATTTCTGACAAGGAACAAGGTACATTAATATTTCACATTTCACAACCATGTATTTTTTAAATTTTCATTTATTTTCAAGGTTCATTAAGATTAATATCTCCTATTACGGGTCCATTAAGTATCGAACTTCGAATCGTGATGAGGTTAATCGTTCATTCCAATATCGTAGCATCTAAACACTTGATTTTTGTACATCTGGATATTGCTAAGTATCGGTTTTGATATCAACAACTAATTGCTCGTGTTGCTTGTGGTTTTAAATACTGAACTTCAATGACCATAATTACTACAATGCGATAAAAAGAAATTGTGATACCGTATTAATTATTATTATGTAATGTGATGGTGATTTTATAAAATAATAACGGTTTTCCTGTGTTTGTTTTCGTCATCAAATTACGGTATCATCTCATCTTCAAGTTAAACATTACGCAACACGTGACGTGTGTTGGCTTATGGCTTTAAATGTCAACATGGCGCAATTTCTGGAGAATGAAAATAGTGTAATTTAAGAATAAACTTTTTTTGGGACAAATACGTCATTTAAGACGGGACCCTGGTTGTAAGAAAATCTTTCGCGGTCATGTATTGCAACATTATGTGCAAGAGAAATTATCCGAGTATTCTGACTTTAGAGAATCGATTACGCACGCGTGGGCCGAGTTTAATTTATCCGTAAAAATACAAATACTAGGGCGGCGCAACTATATAAGGGAAATCGGCAGGTGTGTTCTATTTAAAGGTATATTTACTCGATTAATCGATCGACGATTTTCAAATAAATGCGTATTTACTACGAACTACGTAGTGAATCATAGTGAATCATAGTGAATCGTATTGAGTTGTTTTCAAGAACAGAAAATTTAAAAGGCGTTGAAATGAAGCTAATACATTTAAAAAGATAGTATTATTAAATACCTAGGTGACGAGGAAGAATCGACGAGTTTTGAGATCGTAAAGTATCGACTAACAAGAGCCGTATCGATATCCGACTTGAGCATTTTCCGGTTTGCCGGCTTTCATCTGTCTCCTTGTGCTTTCTGCTGCGCCTGCCTCCATTCTTGTCAGAGCGGAGAAAATTTCTCTCTTTCGTTTTGCTTGCCATTCACATTTCAAGAAGAGGTTAAGCAACGATGAGTAACGGATGCGAGTGGAGTATAATCGGGAATATTATTGCTAAATATTTTCAAATTCAAATTCAAATTGACAACGAGAGGCGAATTTCATTGCAACCATTTCCGAAAAACAAACTCGTAGTTCACCATTGGACGACATTGTTGAGGCTGCCGGACTAAATTATCAAGTTTTAGGAGTGGTAAGTAACATTACTCAACCATTACGTTTTAATCTAAGAAACCCGAGCGTACTTTTTGGATTGGCATCGATCCTTTCATGCGGTTCGAATGGCAATGTGGCGGTCGAAGGCCGTTCGCAACCCTACGTCATGTCTGGTTTTACATTGTAATATATGGAATATAATTTACGAAATAATTAATTCGTTATTTGTTTATGTAGTGAAGTTTTTGTTTTTGCGTAATTATTATTTTTTAATTTTTACATTTACATTTTCAATTTGAACTTAATTTTGGTATATTCATGCGTATATATCGCCATAAACACCAATTATTGTTTCAAACGAGCAGCTGTCATTCATTAAATCCGCAATTCGTGCGTTTGAAATGTCTTTAAAAGAAACCCATTCGGCCGTATGTTCGAGATTGGTCGAATTCTTGATATTTGCCAAACCTGGGTCAAACCATGAAACCATGCACTCCAGTGAGTCATTTGCTCGAAAGTTTAGTGGGGTGACTCACTATTCCAGTTCTTGCAAGAAAATTCAGACTGAGATAGATAGATGCGGATGATGAATTATGCGAATAGACTCCGCTACACTAGCGCGGAATGGATTTCACAGATGCCACTTGGGGGTCATGCACGTGTTGCACGTGCAAAGGGAAGGAAGGCTGTCGAAACTAAAATTACATAAATTTCATTTTTTTTTTTTTTTTTCCGTTTCCAATTAAATTATAGCGCAACGAAGATTGACAACAAATATTGAAAAAATAACTGAATGTTCTTATTTTATTTTTCTTTACTAATCTGTTTTATTTTTATTTTTCTAGAATATTATTTTAAATATTTTCGTATAAAAATTTCAAGATTATCTGGGTTTTATTGAAAAATAAAATACACTGGAAAAACTCATTACGCAGCAGTTCACTGGATGTAATTGGTAAGAATTTATGTTGCTATTATTCATTTGAACATCTGTTGGTTGAAAAAAAAATTTAAATTTCATTTTCAATGAATTAAGATGGGTTGGTCTGAAAGAATCGGTTGTGCGCTTTGAAGGAAACTTGAATCTCGATGCTGGATTCTTAGAACTAGCGCTGGTTTTTTTTTTTTTTTTTTTTTTTTTTTTTTCTCCAAATGTTAAAGGGTTGATCTGATGATATGGAGTTGTGGGAGAAAGTAAGAAGAGAGCGCGCGAGTATAAATTACATTTCTTGTTTACACGCTCGATTTCTTCGTAATTTTTCGGGAAAGAAAAATGTAATTTTAATTTTGTTTTCAACGGAAACCGAGTACGAAGATAAGTGTGCGCGAAACGTAATGGCGGCGTACCAAAAGTAACCAATTGGAACGGGGCATTGGAAACTATAGCAACGCGGTTAGTATCGTCATAGCAACCATTTTGGCACAAGTCCCAAATGCACACTGACGCAGATCTGAAGTGCTTGTGCGGCCATGTAGGGCTTGCTGTTGCCGTCCTCGGCTCGGGTTTTGCGACGAATTTTCTCTCGTACGTGTCTTGAGCTGAATTGATCAGTATTATCCCATCAGTGATTTTTTTTAGTCAATGGATTTGGCGTTTAATTTTTGTACCTACATTTTGAAATACACATTTGATCGGCTACTTTTACGAAATGGCTCTCTCCTCCATCATCGGCATTCCCAAGATGAAGGAGAGGGTGCAAATGATTCTAGCTGTAAGTATTGTTGAAATATTATTTCATACTTGAAATTATGCGAAGCGAAAGGCCCAGATGTCTAATGTTACGAAATGTTTTGGTTGCAGGAAAGAGAAAGGTCAAAAGCGATTACAAATTGCGTTTTTGATGGTGTTTTTTTAGGGAAATTTAAACGGTTAATTGAGAAATTACGCAAATCGGTCATTACCGAACACATGGTTAATGGTGCTGAAAAGTGTAATTGGAATTTGGAGAATTTAGAAAATCTATTTAACCGGAAAAAGTCGTTAAAGTCTGAAAACAAACGGTGGAAAATATTTTGTAGAAGTTTTGTCTGGATTGGGCGAGCAATTTTTTACGGGAGATTTATAAAACAAATATTTAACTTAAAAGTTACTGATACAGTGTGACGTTAGTTTCCCCGCATAAAATCCTCCACCAACAGTTTTATTTGTTTTTTAATTTTTTTTTATGTTTTATTATGTCAAATATTGACAGAAATTTTCAATCGAAGATAGTGACGTTTCATTTGTGATAACTCGTTACTATGTTTTACACACGTGGAGGATTTCAATTGGTTTTGGTTAAATTTAAAAAGAAAAAAGTAATTTATTTATTATCACTTAATGCTTTTAGCTAATTAATTTAATACAAAGTGTGAGATTTCACGTGAAAATATGATCTTTATTGAAAATAAACAAGTAATTATTACCGCGCATGAATCAAGCGATGTTTTAAAAACAAGCACTTTATTGGATTTTTGCCATTTAATTATGATTTTGTATTCATTCGGGGCTTTTTGCGAGCGAAAAAGCAAAGTTTTTCTTTGCTTTATACATTATTTATGGGATTATTTGACTTGATGGCAACTGAGGTAATTTCAGGATCGCCTCGAATGTATAGAAAATAAAGTAAAGACGGTTTATTGATTTGAACATACGAAGAGAGCAGAAAGAAAGATGGTTGCTGGCATATCCAAATGTATGTTTTATTGCTATCTCAATATCTTTGTAAACTAGCATCTTTTGTGATGCTTACTCATG
>JAQFXT010000494.1:0-35418 GCA_034683725.1 Strigamia crassipes
GACTGGTACGTGTTGTCGACTGGTACGTGTTGTCGACTGGTACGTGTTGTCGACTGGTACGTGTTGTCGACTGGTACATGTTGTTGACTGGTACGTGTTGTCGACGTCTAACTTAACCTATCCAAACCTAATCTAACCTAACCTATTTTAATTTATTCTAACCTGACCTATTTTAACCTATCTTAACCTGACCTATTTTAACCTATCTTAACCTGATAGAACCTATTTTTACCTTGTTGAATTAAAGCATCATGTTAGCGTCGCTAACACGATGTCGCTAACATGATGCTTTAATTCAAGAAGTCGACAATCATAATCGTCGACAATACAAGCAACCCCCAATAAATTGTGTTTTAATGGCATGAAACGGCGCTTATAACTTAAATAAAATGCGAAAAATAATTTCTACACCAGAGGCCTTTCGATCACTCGATCATCATCATTTACGTTATATGCGTCGTTTTATGCCATTAAAACACAATTTATTATCAAATATCAAGATGTGCACAACAATTTGATGAAGAAAACAGAACCAAGTTTGTTGTTGTGAAATTACAACAAAGCCTGAACGAAATTAAAACACTACATAGATAAGATCAATATTGTTTCATACAATCAACTTTGAGCTTAATGATACAGTGTGTATGTTTTGTTCAAGAACATGCCACGCCTTCTGGCACACCAGACCTAATAATCAATCAATCAACTTTATTTGTCAATCTGACCATCTGCACAGAAAGGTGAACTAGCAACTAAACTACAAAACGCAACTAGATGGAGATACGGTAATCTAGTATTCAAACAAACATGTTGACATTTCTACATTTTAATTGAATTCGCATTAAGAGATAATGGTTTCACATTATTTGAATCCAATTAACAATGAACTCGTTCTCATTGAAGACTTGCGTATTCGAATTCTTGAAATTCTTCAAAGACTTCACCACCGTTTTCAGTATTTTTTTTTGGTTAAGGTGATGAGTTTTGTCATTTTGCGGATGCGGTGCAGAATTTTTGATCAATACGGAGCTCGAGCTATTCAAGTGAAAGAACGGGGTAATGAAGCCCTGCGACCAATGATGGATGAAAAACTGGACGACCCATCACCTTCCGAACTTTGCCCTATACATTTCGCAAGGAATTTCTCATTCCCCATCAAACCATCTTCTTTTTCACAGATGATCAAATAAGATCACATTTCCAACTTTTTAATAAAATCCATAAAAAGTCTTTGACAAGTAATTTTCTTTTTAAATCAGAGTGAGGCAGAAATACTAGGCATATTCTTAAAGTAATTAAGACTAAAAAATGGACTTTAGCTTAATTGCCGACAGCTGTTTTGTCGATTTGAATCTTGTTGCCCATAATCTTATGTATTTTTAACTTTAAATAACTTATAACTTATAGCTTATAACTGATAGATATAAGTTACACTGTAAGTTGTTGATTACGTTTATACGTTCAGAATGTAACTTATAAATCGAATTTGGAGTTAAAAAACATAATCGCCAAATCTCTATTGCGAATTTGAACTTTAAAGGGTGCCAGATTGACCACTTTAACCTAAATTCATTTTGTCTGATATGTTAAATACTTCAGTAAGTCTCATTTAGTTCAGAATTTGATTCTCTATTTATCCACTTATTTTGTTCTTTAAAAAGTTCTTAGTTTTGGGGTTAAAATGTGGATAGTAGTACACTCGGAAATAATGTCTACTAGTTAAACGCTGCTTCTAGGGGCCTCTTATCCGACTCATGGGACTGGAAACTAGACCACCGCATTTTCGAGTGCATTTCTAGAGTATGGGGTCCCTTTACGATAGATCTCTTTGTCGTTAAGCATAGTTCCGAGCTGCAACACTACTTCAGCTGGAAACCCGATCCGAACGCACGGGCATTTGATGCCTTAACTCAGGACTAGGAATCGTAAAATTTCTATGCTTTTCCTCCCTTTTGCCTCATTGCACAATGCCTACATAAAATACGTAGAGCTCCTTCCCCTGTAAGGGTGACACTTGTGGCACCCATTTCGCCTAGCCAGAGATGGGTTCTGCTCCTCTGGTCTCTCTCTACGAGATCCCCATTTCGCCTCTTGCAGTTGCCTTACCTGCTGACCAACCCGCAGGGATCACCTCACCTCTTCTCTAAGCAGGGTTCTTACACCTGGCCGCATGGAGATTGTTTTCCGTCAATTCGGAGATAGAGGACTATCAGGAGACGCTTCTAAATTGGTGGGAGCTCCCTGGCATAACAACTCCAATAAAGTCTGTGACTGACACAGGAAATCCTGGACCAGCTGGACTTCTCGAAACAATGCGGAACCTTTTCGTTCCTCTGCTCTAGAATTTGCCAACTACTTAAATGTTCTTTTCTCAGGGGTTAGCCCTAAGCACAATAAATGACATAGATCCGCTATCGCTCAGACTCTATTTTTAGTTTCCAACTCAGACTTAGGTTCTTATCCTCTCATCCACAGAGTGATGAAGGGAGTCGCTAATTCACGTCCACAGAAGTCAAAGTATTTCTCTATTTGGCACATTCGGCCGGTGCTTTTTTTATCCAAATTGCAGTTTAAAACACTTCCTTCTTTTGCCAAGTTAGAAGTTAACCAACATGTAGCTTCCCTCCTAGCTACGACTCGCTAGCAGGTTAGCAGACCTTAAGCTGCTCTCTTTGGATTTTTCCTTTTCAGGGAGTTCATGCTCCATCTTCCTTTTAGGGAAACGCAAGTTTCTCTCCTCAGCTCCCTTCATCTTAACCATTTTAACGACAAGGAACTCTGCCTCGTTACGGCAGTTAGATTTTATTTCAAATTTTTTGTCCGTTTTTCAACAGGGGGATTAAGCAGCTCCTTTTTAGCGGCGTCAAAACCTTTTGGTTCTGTTTCTTCCGCTACCATTGCCAGATGGATTAAAACGACCTTAGGTAATGCCGGGATCAATATTTTACGCCCACTCTACCTGTGCGCCAGTCACCTTCTTTGTCTTTTTCAAAAGGGTTAGGGTCTCTCACATTCTGAAAGCAGCAGATTAGTCATCTGCCAATGTCTTTTTCAAACACTATTTCCGACCTATTGAGCAGATCTCTGATAATTTTGCTGTAACGAGGCTAAGAAGAGCCTTTAGTTAACAACATTTATTGCCAAGATGCTATATAATTGGATATTTTACAAAGTTATGCTGTAAAATATTAATTATATTAATAGGCAATAAATGTTGTTAATCTCCCATCCTTAATGAATTTTTCATTCATCACCCGGTTTTTCTTGCTTATTAGATTGCCAATAGGTCGATTTGAGCGCCATTTACTACTGTATCGTAAATGCGTAATAAACAGAATGAATTTCAAGTAGTTGTTTTTTAAATATCTCAGTCTAAGAATTTAAAAAATTGGATTGGGGTACAGGTCTACAGATAGACCGGGGGAGGGTCAAGCTCTTCTTTAAAGTACTGGTTTTTATTATTAATATTGGACAAGCTAATAGTTAACAACATTTATTGCCTATAATATAACTAATATTTTACAGCATAACTTTGTAAAATATCCAATTTTAGAGTACGTAACATAGAACATTATGTCGTGTTAACGTTCTCCTTTGTATCATGACGACGTTTTTGGACAATTAACCAAACCATCGTCATGACATAAAAGGGGAACGTTTACACGACATAATGTTATGTAGAATTGGGCGTCGACAATTAAAGTCGCCTTGATTGTAGGTTGTGGCAAAAAATTTAATTTGCACTTATAAAAGCAGCAACTTTTAATCGAAGAAATACTGTTCTCAAAGTGTACGTGAATTTCCTTGCTTGGAAACAGTATTTCTGCCTTGCTGTGTTTAATAAATGAGAAATTTTAAACAAAAATTAAAGAAAAAAATTATGAAAATTTCTTACTTTTTTTCCTTTGATATTTGTGGTATAAAATGTGTGCAGGAATTCGGCTTCACCTTCTAGTCTGAGTCCTTTATCCAATATTTTCAGTTTTCCCATTCCTTCCTAGGGGATTTAAAATAAATATGAGAACATTTAAAATTAAAATGGTTTATAAAAATGAAAAAAAAAAATGAAAAAAAAAAAAAAAAATAGAAGGTGGAAAAACAGAAGATGCCGGGCTCATCCTAGTGGAATCAAATTGGAGTAATGTAGCGTAAAGAAACAAGAAAAGCGACATTTTCCTCAAGGTGGAGCGTGTTGATGTCAAGAAGATTTCCATATCTCACAACAACTGGTTCCCTGGAGTGAACATGATGCTACCTCGGCAAATGTTTTCCTGACATGGCAAAGTGACACTGGAAAGATGGTGCTGATCAAGTTGCACCACTGCAACATCCAATATTGAACTACAAATCCAGAACGTTTACAATTTCTTGTTGATTTCTAACTTTCTATTAAATTAATTTTGTGGTATCAGTTTAACTATAGGTGCATTCAAATTGGTTAAGCAAAAACTTAAAAGTTTGCTTAGATGGTCTAAACTAAATCTAATAAGTAAGATAAATGATTTACTGTCGAACGTCCTAAAATGTAATGTTATCAAATGTTGAGAACTTTGGCTCAAGTGTTTGCTTACCATTTGTAAACTATACGAGGTAGTGTGTTGTGCTTTAGATGGTTTGTAATAGAGAATGTTCTCTGTTTTGTTGTAAAAATAAAATTTGGGATTTGTTCTATCATTAATTAGGGGGAATGTAAATGTGGTGCCAACTTCAGACGAGTCTGTCGAGCTCACTTTGACATATTCCAGGGTCCCTGTCTGCCCAATATGATGCAAATGAGTAGATATATCACAAATTTGCCGATAAGAGAAAATATTAAGTTGGATGAGGGCAACCTAACGGAGACCTCAAATTTGATTTTCAAGGTCATCTTCAAGGTCATTCATCCAGCTACTTTTAAAAGATAAGAGATACAGCAAAACTTTCACTTACAAAGTTGTAGATCACCTTCAAATTAGTCTAAAGAAATTGATTATTTAAACATAAAAAGTCCAAATGTGAAAATTGTGATCATTGTCGCCACTAGCCGTTTCGCATCCAAGCTCGTTCCTACCTTAAGGACACCGTGTGCAAAACACACGGGTGTCGTAGGGGCGCTCTCTGGAAAGGGAAAAGTGGCCATGGGAGCCATGGCTGCTTGTTTTTGTCAAAATAGGCGTGGTTTTGGTCCATACATGCAAGGTTTTTGCCAAAATATTCAAGGTTTATGCCAGTCTTTATCACAACAATGGGCGCCGGCCGGAATTGCGGTCCTAATTCCACGCTAGCCGGAATTGCGGTTTGCCTCAAGCGGGCATTAGAAGTGGATGTGCTGCTTAAGTGCCATGTTTCTAGGTCAAGAAGCGAAAGCACTTGACCAGAATTTTTAATTAGCATTTTTGCCTCTGAAATAAACTGGCGCAGAATCAGGACGGGGCAGAAACGGGACGCAAATGGGACAGCGTGGAATTGGGACGTCGCAGAAATGGGATCGCGGAATCGGGACCGGGCAGAAACACGACGCGCGTTTAAGGGACGTGTGGAATAGGCTTGGTTTTTGTCAAAATATGCATGTTTTTGCTAAAATAAGCATTTTATTTGCTAATATATGCATGTTTTTTGCTACAAAATTTTTTTTGCTTAAAAATGCATTTTTATTTAAAAATGAATTTTATTTTTTGGTTTGAAGATGGATTTTTTTGTATGGTAATGTGTCATTTTTTACCTGAACTTACGTTTCAAGCTTATTAGGGGAGGGGGCGCCAATATTACCAAAAACACATTAGTGCACAATACCCTAGGAACAGGCCTGTTCGCATCGATACAGAATTCATGTTGTCTGCATGCAGCATTTTTGCAAAACTCATTACACCCAAAGTGAGATGTGAGTGACATTCTCACGACTCACCTCGATGTTTGTGGTGCCCATTAATGTCGAAAGGACACAGATGGTGACGCGGCTCGGGAAGAGTCGTTGCAGCTCACTCGACAGCACTTGCGGGACCGGTAAAACTGATTATGAATCGTGGCATGACGATTAACACGAGTAATTAGACGAAGAAGCTTCCTCCTCGGGGAATACCGGGCTTCTCTTAATCCGCCGTCATTTTGCACTCAAATGCAAACATATCTCTCACGTGCGGTGCGTCGATGGATTAAAACTTACATTTTGCCTATTAAGGGATTACGCAAAGCACGGTTTTTGGGTCTAATAACTCGGATTAAATATTTAAAAAAAAAATTTGTTTGTGTGTTTTAGCTAAGATTATTGATTAAGTTTCCACATGTGTGCGGTATCACACGCTCCATTTTTAACTTATTTATGTTTCCAGCCGCCTATGGATTTTTATCACGGTAATGCAGGGATTTTATTAATGGCTTAACGAGGTTAGTGAGGTCATGTTTTCGCATTTCTTGTTTGAACATTAATAGAGTTGTTTCCGGAGAATAAAAAAAGAATTGGAAATGATTGTTTGTTGCAATGCGCATGTGCAACGTGCAATTGTTAAAAGACAAAGCAATGAAGGCAGGTTGAGATGCGCATTGCAACGATCAATCATTACCAATTTTTTTGGAACGCATGCGTTATGCATAAAAGCTGCTTTGAGGTGATGCGTTACATGTGAAATTCTGCATCAGCTGCGCGCTTCGCCCGAACATGCGATGTGATTTTGAAGCTAAGTTGTATTGTATTCGAATACAACACCATTGTGTTGTATTATATACTTTGTATGTAACTTCTGAAAAATTACAAAAAGTGTTGAAAATGTTCAAAATTGTTGAAAAATAGTTTTTGTTTTCAGATTTTGATCTAAAACGAAGAATTTCTGGTCGTTTTTGATCTAAATCGAACAATTTTTGCACTAAATAAATCAATTTTTTTTTATTTAAAGATGCCAATTTTTCCACAAACTATTAATTATTTCACTTAAAATCAGCAATGACAGCATTACTTCGTCCATAAGTGATGAAGAATAGCATTTCAAGCCAATCCATTTTGTATCTTGTACAAATGCGGTCAATCTTGAAAATTGTCAGTCATTTCCGAATACAACATTGTGGTGTTGTATTCGAAATTACAGCTGTGTTCAAATACAACACCATTATGTTGTATTGTAAGTTGTGCTTTATTCGAATACAACTCCATTGCGTTGTATTGGAAGTTGTGTTATATTCGAAAACATTTCAAAACTTTTGAAAAATCCAGTTTTTGAACAAACTCAAATACAACACAATAGTGTTATGTTCGGGTGAAGACGGTAGCTTAACAGTTGAACCTGCAGTGTTTTGCAGTAAAACCAATCGAACTCTCTTTAATTCTTAATTACCACATCTGGTGGCTACTCTTTTTTACCTTTGTAAGAGAGAACATTTATCACAATGGAAGACAATTTTCAAGCACATCTGAACTCCGAGATGCTGTTCTAGTTTCAAGGAATGAAATTTCTCAGTACAAGACAGAATGTGTACAATTCAATGCCGAAGTGCGTGTGTGATGTATTTAAATATTGAATTATTTTTTGTAATTGTTTTGTTGGTATAAGGTATAACAAAACAGAACCGTACTACGTTCAATATGACTAGTATGCGCATGTCGTGTTGTAAGTCTATTGTTCCGCGCACTTGCTGTAAGATTACGAGACAGTAAAGTTGTGTTTGCTTTTTGTTCAAGTTCTGAAAACCGTGTCTCATTTCCGTAAGAGTTCATCCAAAACAACAATATTTTAGTCGAAAAGATTTTAGCGAAAAGATTTCACTTTCAAAGTCTCTATCACTTTGGCTTAGCAGAATTTACGCCACTGTTTATTCTATTTCTTATGTATATTATTCTAAAATAAGTGTCATTTAACCTGCACTAATAAGGTGATAATATCAGTTTGTTGTGTTAATCACTTCCTTAATGAATTTCATTTAATTAGCAACTTTTAGTACCACATAATAAAAAATGGATTTATGCAGGGACATTTTTACTGCATCTAATTTGAGATCACAATCAACAGTTTTATTGCACTTATTACCTGCTCTAAAATCTCTTCTACATACTGTAGAACAAATTTTGAATTGAGAATATAATAAAAATGTTGATATTTGCTTTGGCCATTTGACCATTTGTTTCCCTGTGAATAGAATTAATCCTCACTGGAAAGGAACAAAGGGAAATGCTAATAATGCAATGAAACAAAAAGAAATTGAATATTTGAAAAGTTATCCCAACAGTTGTGTGAGATTAATCAACACCAAAGTGCTGTGTGCTTGAAATTTCAATATCATTTTACACTTAGTCATATTGTGAAGGGGAGTAATTTCTACATATGGAATGCGCGAGCGAAAAGAAAGTGGATGGAATTTTGAAAATGGAACCTACCACCGAAAAATCCATCACTTTGACTATCCACATGGTCAAGGCCAGATTGATGATGATCAATACCATAAGGACTAAAATGAATAAGTAAAGACATCTTTTGCGCCATCCATAAATGCCAATCTTGAAAGAGCAATGGTCGCTTGGTTCTTGATCTACCGAAGAAGACGGAGGAGCTGACCAGTCTGTGGCATTCAGGTGATTCATTTCCAAGTCAAAGGCCTACACCTGCCAACATGCTCTGCAAAAAAATAAAATATCCAGGTAAATAATGGAACCAATTTTCTATTTCATCCAATATCAATACATTTCAAGTTTATCGGCAATAATTTTTCAGGGAAAAAAGTCTACATTGTAACGTATATTGATGCAAATATATAGCATTTTGCAGATTTTTGTTATATTATTTGTGTATTAAATAATGCATTTTATAATAGACCAAATTACTGTTGTTGTTTTCATCCGGGTCTTTTGCGCATGCACAGACCGTGGTATGCAACAAACACTTTGCGCTAGTGTATTTTAAACGGGTGGGACCAAATTTGCGACGACCAAATTTGCGACCAATTATTTTGGTCCCATATTTGCGACGTTGCAAATTTGCGACGAATTAAATAAATTAAAAATCAATTTAATTTATTTAATCTTTTAGGGTTTCAAATTTGCGACGGTCTAATTTCGGTACAATTAATGGAATCCCAAATTTGCGATCGCATTTAAAAATGGTCCCAAATTTGCGATCGCATTTAAAAATGGTCCCAAATTTGCGATCACATTTAAAAATGTCCCAAATTTGCGATCACGGACATTTCCTCAAATTGCGATTAACGTAACGTCGTAAAGTCGAAGTGGATGTGGAGCTGAAGTGCCACGTCTGTCGAGCTGTGGTCACTAAGCTCAAACATCTACGTAGGCTGTTTGCATAGTTTATACAACAATTCGTCCTTTTTTTTTCAATTTTTGCTATTTTATTTCATTTATTTAGTCCTTTGGTTTCAATTTTCTTAGTTTTATTTATTTTGTTTGACTTTCTTATTTAAATTTATTTAATTTACTTTAATTAAATTCAATTAAATTCAATTAAATTTTAATCAATTTAATTCAATTTAATTAATTTTTTTGGTTGCAAATTTGCAACGTCGCAAATTTGCAACCTAAAATTAACGTGTCGCAAATCTGGTCGTCGCTAATATGCAACGTCGCAAATTTGGAACAGCACTAAAACTGGTCGCAAATTTGGTCCCCGCCCATTTTAAATGCAGTTTTTGATTCGATCGTTTAATAAATAAACAGATAGCTGTAAATACATTTTGTGACACCCAAAAGCAGCACAACTAGTGGGCATTATAATACGCTGTTTATTCGTTGCCTAACATGTAGTGCACAAAATAGCCACCAAAGCGCGCAAAACGATTCTGTAATTTGACCTATACAGTTGAAAAAAAATGTATTTTAAAAATGTCAACAATGCATTTTATAATTCAATTGAAAAAAAATGTATTTCAAGATTTTCAACAATGCGTTTGCAATTATACAACTATAGTATTTTAAAATACATTTTAGCAGTATGGGATGCATTTCATAACACAATTTGCAAGATTTATTATCATTTAAAAACCAATGGCATGCAAAAATGTATCACAAATACATTTTATATTACAGTGCAATATAATCCTGGCGACTTAACGATTGACTGCGGTATTCCTCGTTATACGCGATCTCGCTTAACATGTTTTTTGGTATAACGCGATTTCAATCTCATCAATGTGCATACTACTCCATGCAAAACCCAACAATGTGCGTGCATCTATGTCCAAACAACCGTGAGCAAACATCCACAGCACAACCATTGTCAGGGCTCGAAATGGAAAATTTCACGAACCGGAACACCACCAAGTATGGCAAAAAATAGATAGGCATTTAAAATAAATAGGCGTAAAAACAATAGGAACAATTTCATGAACCGGTACGATTTTTCTAGAATTTTTACGATTTGCTCTGGTAACCACTGAATGCAGTACTGCTTTTGGGTTTTTAGCTTTCCAATTTTAGTTTCTCATTGTAATTTGTCGTAACCACGAACATAACCTTGTTAGAAAAAAAAACTTAGGTTAGGTAGACAAGAGTCACATAGAAACCAAGTCAAAGATTTGTCGGCCGCTCGTTTTAAGATTTTTGTAGGCCCTGTGTCAGATATTTTTGTTTCATGTATTTCTTTTTATGTGAAATAATAGGGGATTTTATTATATGTATGATTTTGCAATTTTGTGATTTTGCATTAATCACAAAATTAATAATTATTGAAGTCTTCAAAAACAATCGCATGATTTTGCAACTTTGCATTGTTCGCTATATTGGGTTTTATTTTTACTCTACTAAGTGCAAAAGAAATGCAGAAAACCAAGTACTGTGTAATTAGTGTGATAGAACCAATTTTTTAAAAAATAAAATGCAATTAGCGGCGTTTTAATACAGGCAAGTTTCACAGAGTATACCAGAATCATTTTCCTGAGTTTCCTAGCTGTTATGTAATTATGGATGCTCCAGAATATTGATGATAATTCAAGTTGGCCACTTAAATCGAGCTTGGCCATCTCCATTTTGTATTGAGTTTAACAAGCCTCAAAATCGCTCGTGAAAATTGCAAAAACTACCGCATAGGCAATTTTGAGATTTTGTATTTTTTCTTCTTGTACTTTAGTAATTATGAATGTGATTGGTGGAACAAACACAAAAATGCAAAATCGTCCAGATCGCACAATTGCAAAATTGACTGGATTAATAAAACCCCCTATCTGTCGCAGAGACAAATGTCAAAGACACGTATTATTGAAGAAACGAACATCGAAGACACGTATTGTCAAAGAGACGAATGTTGAAGACATGTAGTGTCAAAGAGACGTTCTGTCGAAGTGACGAAATGTTTTTTTCTTCACACTTTGAATATTTGATTTGTAACATTTTATTACTAATTCTTCTTGTTGAATATATATATTTTCTGATTGCTCTAAAAGGTTTGTGGACCTTAGGCACAATGCCTGGTCAGCCTGATAGATAAAGCAGCCATGGTTGTAACTTCAGTTTTCAATTTTTAAAGCTAACTTTAATAATCCAAACTTTAGTTTAAACATTCCCATCACTGTTGCCAACATTTCAATTAATTTACACATTTCTTTTGCCAATTACACTTTCCTTTCTTGCCTTCATGTCTTGAGCCATCTGCAGTATTCTCAACTCTCTGAGGAAAAGGAAAAAAATTCACACAATGAATGAAATTTTCTTATGCTCTTTCCCTCCCATCAAAAGGAAACTTCTAAATTTGAACTTTATTTGGCAATTTATTTTTTCATGTTTATATGCACAAAAATTCCAGCTGGTGATACTACACAAAGACATGTCCTCCACATTTATCACGAGTCTGGTGATAAGAAACTAAACGAAACGATATTGAAGATCGTTAGTACCCGGTGCTTGATTCGACCAACAAATCATGCTAGTTTGTGTGAGTAGGCAATCAAAGACAAATGATCTCTCTTGTTCCTTACCCCAAAAAACTATTCCAAAGTCTGGTCATGTACTGTTTTATAATAAAAAAAGAAGAAAAAGAAAACAAATCATCTAAAAGAGGAAGAAATCTTGGCTTATCTAAACAAATGGAGGATTGAAGAAAAGATGAAAATGCATAAGCTGAACAAGTTTGTTGTGATAACAGCAAAAATAAAGAACGTTAGAAGATGCTCGAGTTAGGAAATCGTGAAGATCTATCAGATTGGATTCAAAAAGTCGATTGAACTTGGAGCAAACACAAAAAAAGTTATTGAAATTGTGTAATCTTTTTACTGTTTACAAAAAACTATGACAAAATTCCATTAGCTATTGACCTATCCACAACATTGCATTATGATTACAAATTCCAAAAGGAGAAATATTGTATTTTTTTGATTTAAAGTTGCAACTTGTAATTGTTAACGTGTTTTTTTTTTTGTCACAAGGACGACTAATGCACAGCTTGTGTAATCTAAACTAGATTTATGTAATTTTTTGTAATATTTTATTTTTTAAATGGGTTTTACGGGGTTTTAATTTGTTAAAAGTTTGTTTTATAATTTCTCATGGGTGTTTGATCAGAAAAGCGACGATCAAAAGGTTGACGCAATGTTAAAACCAATTGCAATAGCGACGATCAAAAGGTCTACATATTGATCAAGATTGTTGCAGAGAACAAAGAGTTGGTGTTTTGGATTGTGCAGTCCGTTTTTAAAATTGATGTATTGTATTTCTTCGATAAAAAGCTGCCGTCGAATGTAGTAGCCACGGCTATAATTTGAGGTCGACTGCAATTCTAAGTTTTCATACATTTTTTTATTATTTTTTTCTCCAAAAAATATGGTATTTATGCCATATTCCATGTGCCTAGGAATGTGGAACGAATGTTGTGTTTGCTGCATTTGTTCTACATTCTGTTGTTGTTGTGGCCGATGTAAGGTTTTCAATTTTTACACGTTTTCTTTATTTTAAATACGTTATTAATATCTATATTATTTCAAATGTGAGTCACTGTGTGTTCATGTTGTTTTGCCTTTGTTTCATTTGATATGTAAAGCTATTACTTATACAGCTATCTTGTAACAAGTCAAGTTTAGTTTTTACATCATTGTGATAAAATAAGGTAGTTCTTGCGTTGATTCTGTATTGAAAGCACTTCTTTTCTTTTTGGCTGAAAAACACAAACAGAACATTGTTTTCTTTTCATTGGGTTTTCACAAACCAACTTAGAAGAATCCACCCGTAGTGTTCGGCATGGATCACCACACTGATAGCACCAGTTTTGAATATGTGTCATGGCTCTTATTCGAAGGAATACAGTATACAGTGTAAATAAACGTGAATTTCTATGGAAGTTAGTCGTGGGCGACTTATATTACAAAACGTGACTTTTTGCTACGACTTGTAATCGAGGAAGACTTTTAAAAAAGGGCGACTTTAAATCGAAGAAGTTTGGTATAAAAAAAACCCACCACAAGAGGTCGTTGATCGAAAATAGCAACTAGTGGTTATTTGTTAATTGTGTAGAATATCATCTAAAACATTATAAAACAACAGCCACTTCTTTATTGTTTGAAGTCTTTGCAATAAGTAAAAAAAACAATTAGAAAATTACATAACTTAAGTCTGGTACCGGGTACAGTTTCGGTCTCTGCTTTAGTTCTGTTCCGGCCTCTTTAAATACGTTTAGCCATCAATTTAATGGGAATTTTATGTTTATTTGCATTTGTAAGTGGTTAGTAATTAACTTTAGGGATATTTTAGTGAGTATTAATTCTTTGAGGTATAAGGGTGTAAAATATGCCGCTTTGGTATAAGTCATTACGCATTTAAGGACAACTTTCAGGTCCATGAGTTAAAGCGCCATTTAGTTTGTAGTTGCTGCAGAAACAAAATTATGGTAGAACTAGAGCCACACTATAGTCTGTTTCACAAAACTTATGACAAACTCCCATTGGCTATTGGCCTGTCCGCAGCCATTACATCATTGTTACGCATGCACAATTGAAAAGTAGTGCAAAAAATGTTCTTATTCGCCACAAGAAGACGCTGATCGACAATAGCACCAATATTGACTATTTTTAGAAGCAACCTTGACCGGTTAGCCCGGTTGGGGTTCAGTTTTGGACTCACTTTCGGTTCCAATTTCTAATTTTTTTACTGGCTACTTTAAATATGTTCAGTTTTAAACTTTTTTAAGTTTTATTTTTATATTTATATGTATGTGGTTAATACTTTGTTTTAGGAATGTTTTAGTGAGTACTAAACTGCCATTTTTAAATTTGACTCTTCCTTATTGATTGAGAATGATCACATGATCAAGTTATATGTATTCTTGAGCTTGTGATATGCCCAACCAATGGAAGTTTGTCACAAGTTTTGTGAAACAGACTATAGTCTGAATGTTTTGCCGTTATTTTTCACTCCTGGTATCGAAATCGAAGTAGAAGAAGAAGAAGGAACAAAAAAGTAGAGTGGGAAAAAATCAGGTGCACTCGATCAACCATGTAATCAAGAGAGTAAATGGTTGAACGAAATAGGAAGTAATGAGTGTGTATGAAGGACGTAATAACGCCATCAGAGGTATACGATACGTGCACTATTACGGCCAGTGTGATAAGAGTCAATTTAAAGAGTGCATTCTACTCGATTACTCCCTTTGGGAATAGTATCGTAAGGTGATTGCAGTGTGAATACACTTTTAAGGCGATTTAGATTGCTTTGGATAACACGGCTGCTCCAATCCATCCAAACCATTGTGCACTTTTTCCCATGTCTTTGGTTTATTTTTATTTATTTTCTTGCTTTGTGAAGATCAACTTTAAATCCTAAACCAACCAGAAGGTCCAGGATTTTAAACTTTTAGATAAATAACTGAATTCTGTGTGTTTGTATATAAATTTGCAAGATGCAAATTGGCAATAGCTATTTTTTATTGATAGCCTGTGCAAATCTAAGCGGAAGAGTAGAAATTGACAAAATTGTGTAATTGAATAACCAATTGTACAATATAAGGAATTGTGTGCAAAATCAACAGATCAATAAATTGATCAAAAATGTGAGGCTAAAAGACAAACAACAGAACTGGGAAGAAAGAGATCCAATGTGCACTTTGTGTGTTTTCCCGCCGACTACTTGTAATCGTACCGGTGTCCGCCGGTTTTTATATAAATAATTAATTTGTGATGGGAAGTAATACTTATTGAAATAAGCTGTTACATTGCAGCCACTGATTGTTTGTGAGGTAAACATTTTATATGGAATAAAATAAGAGCACGGGTCAATCAAGTTGATGTAGTTCTGGAGCTTGTACTAAGAGAATTCAATTTTGTAAGGATAAGTCATTTATTTTTTTTAAGTGACTGCAGGTAGATTCCTGTTTGAATGAATATTCTCCAAAGGCTTTCTGCCATTCCTTTAAAGATCAATGGAAGCAAAGAACGTTATCATTTTCACTGGTAAAGGCCATTCTATCCAGAACTACAAAGTTGTCGTGATTCGACTTAAATTACGTGTTTACCTGGGTAATCTCTGTTAAGGAATAATTAATACACTGAATAATAGTTTTAAGATATATTTTATTGCTCGAGTTAAAATATACAAAGTTAAAATAATTTCGTAGAGGTCGCGGAATCGTTTTTAGGGCGGATACAATGAGATGATAATTCTTCTAAGTTATGCTTACTCTCGGGTCTGTTTATTGTTTTTCTAGAGGTTGTTTACAGATACAGTAAAGCAGCCACATGCGGCCCTTCTTTGATTTGCTGGCGACCCGTTCCATCCATATGTTATTTTAACTTTAACAAGTCACATGTGTACAGCAAAGTAGCTGTGCCACCAGGCCACTACAAAAATCGAACCAAATTCTAAAACAATTGGTTACAATATTTGGTTTTTAAATGACAATTAAAGTAAGCCGTGTTACAACAAGGATGACTACTCTAATGGATAGGAAACACAATGCTGTGGGCTTGGTCTATGTTTGACTAACTCCAACAATCCTTTGCACGTTTTTAGGGGTGTATTTTACTACTCGATTGACATCTATTTGCAATTTTCTATCTAACTGCTCCCAAGGGATTGAAAAGTTGTGCAGTCCAATCGAAGAAAATGAGTCATCCAATAAACAAATGTAAGTGCTAATATTGTGAAGAAATGTATTATCTTTGTACTAGTATTATTACAAATGCAATCAGAATTATATTGTTATTTTTTTAAGCGTGTGACAAATAATTGTCCATGCTAGCGTGTACATTGGAATGAAATGTTTTGCATGTAAGTGTTAAATAAAAAATGAAATAGGTTTATTTGAATTCAATTTCATTTGATTGTTTAAGGATTAAATATTGTACTGGTGTATTGCAAAACCAGGTACAATCTAGTAGAAATATTTTATTTGTGGTTTAAAAAGTGTGGTTTTTAACACTATTTGAATGGAATAACCAGACTAAGATAATCTATAACACTTGTTGTTGGCTGTCAATAGACACTGTTACATATTTCTACCCCAAGGTGGCGTACTAATTTATCATGCAAAGAATTGTGGGAGTTAGTCAGACATAGATCAAGCCCACAGCATTGTGTTTCCTATCCATTAGAGTAGTCATCCTTGGTTACAAAAGAGATTTGGCGATTGCATTTTTTATATGTATAACTTATAACTTATAAATTTATAAGTTATAAGTTTAGCAGTGACAAAAATGCACGGAAAACTTATCGAATATCATTATTGTGCTCTAACATCTTGATGTTTTAAGATAGAGATCAGCATAAACAAAAGGAGCAGCCATTACGCAGTCTAAAATTAACATACTGTTTATTCATACATTTACGTATAGCCAGGTGGCCCTGTATCGCGTACAGCGTCACAAATAACGACAGAAGGTCAAAGTGACCGTAGGAGTGAACACTCCAATCATCACTATTCATTTTTAAGCACAAAAAATGACTTTTTAATCTTTAAAAAGTTGCACCAAATACTAAACTCACCAAATACCGAATTCCTAACGTTAAAATTGTCAAATGTTAAAATCACCGATTAACGGATAATGGATATTTCCGAATAGTTTAATTTTTGGCTGAATATTTTGCACATTCCTGATTTATTTATACACAAATTAAATAAAAAAAATTCATAAAAAGAAAGTTAAAAATATTGATTAGACTAATATTAGTGTGTGAATGTTAGGTGAAACCTTAAAGTTTTGGTAATTTCACGAGCCAAATGAGTTAAGTGCAAAAAAAAAATCTGTACATGGAATAAGAAACACTTGTGATCCATTCTTAAAAGCAAATCCACATCAGCTTAAATTTTTTACAAGTTTGAGCTCCGAGGCAACTGTTTTCATCAAGCTAAAATACATTATAAATCTTGAGTTGCACATTCTTGATTGCCTATAAATAGTTTAGGGTGAGTTAGGCGAGATCTTGGTAATGCCAAAGGGCAAGCCAAAGTGGCACTCTTATTGGTGACCATAAAAACAGTCATGGACTTCACAGTTGAGCCAATGAAACCAGTCGCTGAGAGGAAGTGCAGGTGAGTGAATCACGTAGAGAGAGCAGCATGAGTTTATCAGAAATCAGTGGTGAATGTTGTTCTTTTTCCTATCTCGTTTGATGTGTGCTGTTTATTATATGGCACACCATAAGTTGATGTCCAAGTGCCATTAACAGCAATCCATAGTACAAGTTCCTTGTCAATAACCCTTTTGGCTCTTAATTTATAGTTTCATTTACACTTGATGAGTCATAAATGGAGTTTATATACACCTGCAATCAGCCATAAACCACATGATTGCTCAGCACTCAAGGGTGAGATTAAGACAGGACAACTCAAATCACATGCAGTTTAATGTGTAGCTTCAAGGAATAAATGTTTAATTATGTACTCAGAAATTTATTTATAATGCTCTTCAACTTTAAAACAAACCTTGGAGTTGTTTAACAGGCCTGGATAGTTTAATTTTAAAATTCCTCAATTTTAGAATGTGACCAGATGGCATGAGAACAATTTTAAGGTGAGAAAAATGGAAAAGTCTCATTTGTCACTTGAACATGGCCATTCTGGCCCAAAGGCAGAATTCCTGTCCAATGTATACGACCACACTGGGAGTGATAGACGACTTTCTTGAGGACCCAACCTTGCATTTGCACTGAAAACGAGGAGAACGATAGAAACCTAGTTGCAGATGGTGCCGAAGTTGTACGAAGCGTCTATTCCTTATGCATTTTTAATAAAGTTTTGTAGATGACACGTTAAAAAACTTTTGACCTAGAACTACTTCCGTTCTGTCTTTGTTTTTACTCGGTGGGAGTTAGTCAGACATAGACCAAGCCCACAGCATTGTGTTTCCTATCCATTAGAGTAGTCATCCTTGATAAAACCAAGCATTCGAACAATCGGTTGCAACGGAAATGCTAACAATCGGTCGGAAGACAATGCGCAAAAATATTGTGCAATGTCTGTGCGTGTGACCATAACAGCGACTTAACCAATAACAACAGCCATGCCATCTTGTGGTGTATTTGCAACGCAAGGAAAAAGACATCTTTGAAGTGTTGGCCCTGACAATGCAGCAAGTCAAATGGCTGCATTCTGGTGAGAATGCAGCCAACTAGAGTTACAGAGCTTCTATAGTTTCCCCTGCTAATGGTTGGCAAGGTAATGAACAGGCAACTGGAGAAACAAGGAAATCAGCCGTTCTCTTCGGGGTTGTTTGTATTGTCGACGATTATGATGTTGACTTCTTGAATTAAAGCATCATGTTAGCGACGTCGTGTTAGTGACCCTAACATTATGTTTTAATTTAACAAGGTAAAAATTTGACAGGTAAAAATAGGTTAGGCCAGGTTAGGATAGGTTAAGTTAGGCGTCGACAACACGTACCAGTTGACATCAAGTACCAGTTGACAACACGTACCAGTTGACAACACTTACCAGTTGACATCACATACCAGTTGACAACACGTACCAGTTGACAACACGTACCAGTTGACAACACGTACCAGTTGACAACACGTACCAGTTGACAACACGTGCCACCTTTTGACAACACTTGCCAGTTGACAACACGTGCCAGTTGACTACACGTGCCAGTTGGCAACAAGTGCCAGTTGGCAACAAGTGCCAGTTGACAACACTTACCAGTTGACAACACGTACCAGTTGACAACACGTACCAGTTGACAACACGTACCAGTTGACAACACGTACCTGTTGACAACACATACCTGTCGACAACATGTACCAGTTGACAACATGGCATTTACATTATGGCGTCGACAACACGGCGTCGACAACACGAACCGTGTCTGTTTCTTCCTGTGGTTAACATTCTCATCTCTATTTGGCAAAAAGATGAGAAACATCTACTCCTAGCAAACCAAAAGTACTTTTTAAATAAACAAACCAAATGTTTCTTCCATAACACAGCACTAGGAAGTAGTTCTACGTTGCAATATATTTGCTACTGTACTTCTGTGATCTTTCTATAACAACAAAATCTTAAATCAGAATGAGAAACAGATTCTGATGCAACAAAAAAGCTAGATATCGGTTTTGGAATTGCCGCTCCAAAGTGCCCGATGATTTTATTAAACCAGAGCAAAGGGTAGTGCTTTTAACATTCTACAAATTCTAATACCCTCATTGGTTATTGAATTTAAATCTTTATCGATGTGCTTTGGCTACATTTGCCCATCTGATATATCCAATATCTGCTATATGGAATTAGACTTGGACAAGCTAGAACTGGCTGCATTCGAAATGTCATTTAGACTATACTCTGTCCACTCAAAGAATCCAGTAGACGTCGTCGGCTGGATTGTTTTGCTAGTGCCAGTGTGTTGATACAACGGTCAGGTAAACAGATCAGTCAATCGCAACACATGCTCAGAAATTAAGTTCGAACATAGTCGTCGAGCAACGAACATGTCTGCTCAAAGTAAATCAAGTGAGAGAAGGAAGCTTTAATCTGATCAGTTTCAATTAAAAGTACAAGTTTTTGGGATTATTTTGTGATGCGTGAGGAAGCCAACAGTAATGTGTCCACTGACCAATGATAAATAGTGGATTTTTTTAGTGATGTTTCTTTGCAACCGTTTACATAAAACTGCATTTTTTTATATAAAACTGCAGTTTTTTACAGAAAAATGCAGTTTTTTCACACGAAAATGCAGTTTTTCACACGAAAATGTAGTTTTTCACACGAATATGCAGTTTTTCACACGAAAATGCAGTTTTTCACACGAAAATGCAGTTTTTCACACGAAAATGCAGTTTTTTTACACGAAAATGCAGTTTTTCACACGAAAATGCAGTTTTTCACACGAAAATGCAGTTTTTCACACGAAAATGCAGTTTTTTACACGAAAATGCAGTTTTTCACACGAAAATGCAGTTTTTCACACGAAAATGCAGTTTTTCACATGAAAATGCAGTTTTTCACACGAAAATGCAATTTTTCACACAAAAATTTTTGTGGAAGTGCTTAGTGCCTCTCGAAGACTTAATCTCTGGCCCTGGTCAAACTGCAGATGCACCAAGAGGATTGTTTTGGAATGCACTCATTAATTTTTAAATAAATAAAAATAATGAGGTTTTATATGCTTTTACGAAATGAAAGACCAAGTTATTGCTGAATTGATGCTGGCCTAAAACCATTAGGGAAACCTAATAACATGTAAACAAATGATCCCACAGAAACTGCAACTTCTAAATTCAATACAAACAACATTTACAGGGTAATAGCATTAAGCTGAATGGATTTTGCAGCCTCATTTTTCCTCAATTAATTATGCATGTCTTTGAGATGAATGCTATAGTGCTTGTCTCTGTGCTCTCTTATCGATTATGCTAATCGGATGTTAAGCTTAATTCATGAGTTGCATCTTAATCTTAACTGTACTGAAATTTTTATCATGCAAATTATTGATTCATGAATAGATAAGCATGAATAAATTAGCTAGTTTAAAGTGAATAGAAGAGGATAAGGATGAAATTAAGTTCTTAAAGCTAAGTTCACACGCATGCGTTGTTGGAAGCGCAAAATACAAAATACAAAATACAAAATACAAAGAAGTTGAAATATTTGTAACAACAACACAAAATGGCAATGCGCATAGGGTGTTAAAACTAAGAAGTTTTTTAAAGTGTTCTTTTAGTGTTTTTGTTGAGAAGTATTTGTTTGTATTTTATTACTTCTAAAATGTAGAAATGAGTCAAAAATTTGGAAAGGAGATAAGATTGGGGGTCTTTGAGAATTTGACCCATATTGGAAAAACCATTGTTCATCCCCTTCGGGTTAATGTTTCCACATGCTTATGTGGGTTAACCCTACCCCCAACCATGACAAATTTTGGTGTTTGGCGAATTGGAGTTGTTTGTCTAATTTTGACCTTTTGCATTGTTCTTTTTACTATTTAAGGAGAGGTTTTTGAAGAAATAAAATTAGTAGTGTTTGTAATTTCAACTCTGTTGCCTCGTTCCTTGAGTTTGACCATTGCTTTGGACTTTGTGGTAGTTTAAAACCATTTTTTGCATTTTGGGAGAGTTTTGAATGCAAACAGATAAGGAGATCCCACGTTGTATTGTAGCGAGAAATAATATAGGGCAAAGCGTGTAGGTGATGCAAAGAAGTTTACATGCAACGCATCAACACAAAGCAGCGTTTGTGCATGATGCATGCGTTAATACGTGCATGCAAATCTGCTTTAACTGCTGGTGGTGGAGTTTTTTTTTTGGTTGGACTTCATTTTTGCAGACAAAGTTTCAGCAAAAAGTCCATGGCAAAAGACCATCTGTCATCAGGAAGTAGATGGGACCAGCAGGCAACAGCTGCATTGCAACAAGCCAGCCACAAGAAGAACCAGAAGGAAAGGGAGTGAATTTAGGAAATGGGGGAAAAAGAAATAAAGTTTCCTGAATCAATTTATTGACTTAAACAGCTCATTAATTCTTGATAAAATGTCATTGAATTTTTTTTTTTTGACAATGGGATGAATGAATGAATGAATTTGGAGTGCAAAAGAGCAGAAAAAGTCGATTGGTAATGATGGTTGGTTTTTCTTTTCTTTTTTTCTTTGTCACATTATGATTCTGAGTGTGGAGTTTGGCAGCTTAGGTTGTCGAAGAGAACTAAACTCATTTTTATTTATTTATTTCCATTTTCCAAGGCTGGGGTTTCTCAACCGTCGAATTAAAGCATTCCTTATCTTTTTTTTTTTTATTTACTTAGGTTTTGGTCAATCAGTTGGTGTTCTGCAAATCACGTTTCCTAATTGTTACCGGTCAAGAAGAAAAACATGATTTTGGGGTTTAACAAGCAGAAAACCTCTACAGATGGCTAAAAATAGTGTTCTAATCGAATTAATTCCCAAATCCCCTGTTTTGATCATAAGAAGAAACCTGGAGGTAAGATTTCCTGGAGCTCACTCAAGAATTTCCACTCAAAGAAATATTTTATAATTTTTTTTTATTATCCTTGGTTAGAATTTTATATTGGGGCGAGCAAAACAAGATTATTTGATATGCTGTGAATTATTTAATTCACTTCTGCCAATGCTGGGCAAGACAGAAATTGGAATTCTAGAGATAAAGTAGAGACCCACAACTCTTCTTTTTTCAGTAAGATGTAATTACCGTATTTCTTCGATTCAAAGTCGCGGCTTATATTTGAAAATGCAATTTTTTGCCACGACCTATAATCGAGGGCGACTTCTATTCGAGGGCGACTTTAATTGAGAATGTCAAATTCCACATAGCATTACGTTGGGTAAACGTTCCCATTTATGTCATGACGACGTTGTGTTTGATTGTCGTCACGACGTAATGTAGAGGACGCTCAGGTCTCAGTGGATGAGAATATCAGGGGGTTAATTGTATTGTCGATGATTATGATATTGACTTCTTGAATTAAAGTATCATGTTAACGAAAATGATGAAAAATAATCGCTATGAATTAAATAGAATGTGTACCGTGTGTAACAATCGTACAATACAAATTGCAAATGTGACGTTGCACACAGTACATGTTTTGTAGCAATTGTTTTTCATCGTTTTCAATTTATTTCACATGATTTACATGGAACTTATATTTGCAAATGCATTTTTTTGCCACAACCTATAATCGAGGGCGACTTGTAATCGAGGGGGACTTGTAATCGAGGGGGACTTGTAATCGAGGGGGACTTGTAATCGAGGGCGACTTGTAATCGAGGGCGACTTGTAGTCGAGGGCGACTTGTAGTCGAGGGCGACTTGTAATCGAGGGTGACTTGTAATCGAGGGCGACTTTTAATCAAAGAAATACAGTATCATATTTCTTGGTATAAGATGTTCTTTTGTCTTAGATACACATCCTAATTGTTGGTTTGAAACAATACAAGCTCCACACTGTCTGGATGACTGGTTATTGGGAATCAGGCTCCATTTACAACCAAGGCGACCCTCGGGATCTGCCGAGCCAACTGTACGCAAATACTTACATCGACAGCATCAGCACCGATCCCCAGCCCATCACCGATTTTTTTCTTACGTAGTTCCATGCGCCAATTTCCTCACATAGCACATAGCACATAGCACTGTCTCGTGGACAGAATGGCAACTTTCCATGTGTGGTGAAAATTTCTGATTGTAGTAGTACACACATTCTTGTCGTACGTGCGTGGAAACATTCTGGTGCACAGAATTTTATTCTTTCCTGCTGTGGTGGTGCACGGAAAAATATCAATTAAATTTTTACTGGATCGGTCAGCAATACTGATGAATGCATTTATTTACAGGTTAAGATGAAATATTGCCAGCATGGGGCATTTGCAACCATTGCAGCAGGTTTGGTGAGGCTAGGTTAGGTTTGGTTAGGTTAGGTTTACTGGCGAATATATGATCTGTCAAATAAACGATCATCGAATGGCACTAGATGGTGCGTTGTGTGCTAGCGCATTATTGCTGAAGCAACAATGCATGCATGTGAACTATCCTTAAAGGTCAGGAGCCAGGGTAAACTTTTAGCAGATCTGTCAAAAAAACTTGAGTTTACCACAGCAGTTATTGGGAATTGGACACAATTAGAACCAGGTGTTAACAGTTGGATAATTATTGTAGAATTTCAGGCAACCAAGATAAACATCTAGCGAGACGTGCTAGGACATGTCACAAGTCATAATTGCATAGCAGCTTGATACATGTCTGACCGGTTGCACAAACTGGGAAGCAATTGTTGGTGATTCGAGTTCTGACAGTGATGAGACATGCGGAGGGTGGCAATGTCGGGATCGATAATATTTTTGTTGAATATTTGGTTTATCCGACACAAAATCTATAGTTTTTCCATCAAATCTACTACTATGTAATTGGCCCCACTGGCACTTATATAATATATTATATTGAACTCCTTCTAACTGGGCATAGGCGGGTCCAGGTCAAGACGGGCTGGGTTTTGACTTCTAGAGGCCTTTATCCTGCAAAATTGCAAAATTTATGCGATTGTTTTTGGAAGCTCCAATAATTATTAGTTTTGTGACTAATGCAAAATCACAAAATTGCAAAATCATTGCAAAATCATGAAACCTCGCAGAGTCTATTGGGAATTCATTGCACATTTTTGTCAAATTAAAAAAAATATATTAAAACATATTTGTGGCATTGATTCGTGCACGAAACCATTTTAAAAAGCCACTTGGGTTCTTCAATTTGCAAAAATTTGAAAAAAATTTCGACGGAAATTAAATAAATATTGAAAGTGATTGATATTTGTGGTTTTTACAATGACTTGTTGTCGCACACGATATTTTTTTTTTTCATTCTTAAAGTGGTGGCAATTTGCGTGCATTTGAGAATGCAGCGATGGCGGCATCATTACAAAGTAATTGCTTCCCTTCAAGCATCAACTTGAAACCCTGTGATATCGTGCTAAGCTGTGTATATGCGTATCCATGCCAACCTAAAACTAGACGTGTGAACAGCGTTTAAAATATTAATATTGTAGAGGCGAGCAACGCAGAAAATGAAAAATTTTTGAATTTTTTATTTTTTATTTTTTTTTGTTATTATTATTTTTTTTTATTTTTTTTTATTTTTTTGTGTTTTAGTCAATATCACATAACTGAATTTCGAAATGACCCGGTTGCGCCACCTGCTGACAATTGCTCGTATAAATAGGTTACAAAAACAGGAAATTACAGAAACGAATCGAAATTGAGTTTATTTAAAAACAACTTGTGTGTGAGGCGGGAAAAGACAATATATAAGCATGTTGAGAGAAATCAATAAAGATATAAAAAATTAAATCGCTTTGAATGTAGTGGAAATAAAGAGATGATGAAATATAAATGCGCCAAAAAAGGGAGACAAAAAAAAATGTTTTGCATAATGCTAAAGAAGCAAAAATTGCTTCGGCATCTGATATATATTTTTTATTAGCTGGTAGCAAAACTGGAAAAGCAATTCTCGGCTCAGAGTAGAAAGAAGAAGAAAAATATTGGTGGGAAAAAGAAAAAGAAATTGAAATATTGTCATTGTCAAGATGTATGATATGCGCATGTGCACGGCAAGAGAAGACATAAGAACAAATCGGTCACTTTTTTAAAGCTGTTTTCACTTTTTTTTTTCCTTTCAATTTTTGCATTTAGAAGATTTGCCTGGAATTTGCAAAAGAAAGCTTCTACTGCCAGAGTTTGTGGTAGGTACTTTTTTCTTATAAAAACCGTGGTTTACTTACAAATGTAGTAGAAAACTCGTAAACGGAGGGTAACTGTTGAAGTTGTTTGACTTTATTTCCACTTCAGGGCGTTATCATATTAGCATAATATGTAAATGATAAAATAAATTTTACTTCCTGGTTGACCCCCAAATCAAGCACATGCATTTTCTTTCTCATCCAGCCTAAATCTACACATAAAACAACCTATCCACAAATAATCTTAACAGTATATGCATCTAAAGGTTAGTTCACATGTACGCGTTAACGCATGTTTTAAGCCCCTTTTCTGCGTTGTGTTCACGCGTCGCACGAGAACTGCTATGTGTTCACGCGTTGCACGAGAACTGCTTTGTGTTCATACGTTGCAGGAGAACTGCATTGTGTTCACGCGTTGCACGAGAACTGCTATGTGTTCACGTGTTGCACGAGAACTGCTTTGTGTTCATACGTTGCAGGAGAACTGCTTTGTGTTCACGCGTTGCACGAGAACTGCTTTGTGTCACCTACGCGCTTTGACCACGCGCATAGTGATTTTGTGCATTATAACGCACGAAGGACGAGTTGAGAACAATACTGGTTCTAGGTAGTGCTTTGTGCATTATGCTGGCGCGTTAACGCTGAAGCGTTGACACTTGAGTGTGAACTAGTTTTTAAGATGACATTACTGCTTGTAACAAGTACGCAATGACGTCATGTTTTTTATTGTGGAATTGTGGGATTGTTTGGAAGAAAAAGTGCCGGTGATTGGTATTGTGTACTTTATTTCATAAAACTTATGACCAACTTTCATTGTTTATTGACCTATCTGCAGCCATTACATCATTGTTACAAATGCACATTTAAAAAGTAGTGCGATAAAAATGCATCTATTAGCCACAAGAGGATGCTGATTGACCACAGGAACTATAGTGGCTATTTTTAGAACCAATCTTGATTGGTTAGTTTGGTCCAGATACAGTTTTGGACTCAGTTCTGGTTCTAGTTTCTATTTCTGAGAGTTTTATGTTTATTTAAATTTGTAAGTGGTTAATAATTTATTTTAGGGATATATTTAGTGGGTATTAAACTGCCATTTTTAAATTAAGCTCTTTTTTATTGGTTGAGAAGAATCACGTGATTAACTGATCACATATTGTTGAGCTTGTAACATGTCCAACCAATGGGAGTTTGTCACAAGTTTTCTGAACCAGAGATTAGGTGTGAAGCTTCACATCTATTTTGCGGATACACAGTCCCTACGTGGAAAAATCGCAACGTAATCGCAACTGGGAAGTACCTTTAACTCAAGTAGCTTTAACTGAAAATAGCACTTCCAGTTCGGTAGTTTCCCACTATTTACGTGCCACTATGTCACTCGGCTGAATTGCAAATAGCGACTTGCATTTCTTCGCTTTGTAGATGTGTGTGGACCAAATTTTACTGTTTTGTTTGCTAGTTAAGCTGCAAATACATTTAAATTTGCTTTTATGTATGAGAAAAAAAGAGGAAAAAAAATCAGTTATGCATGTTGGGGAGGTCCCTATATGAGGAGCCAAAGCATTTTCCCCTGTCAATAGATTGTTCTTTTGCGAAATGGACGGTTTTCCAAAAATATAAATTGACAAAAAATGGATTTATATAGAAAAGCCACTTACATATATGGCGAAAGGGGTCGAAGTGAATTAAGGCAACACCTCTATAGTGGTGTCTCGTGTCTTGGAGCCAGTAAATTTCACTTTCGCAGCACTTCTGGCACGTGGTGATAACTGAGACTGGGAATTGAAAATGTGAATGCATTCGCTGTACACTTATCTCGGGTTGGAGAAATGAATTTTTAAGTGAGAAATGATGTGCATCAGACACAGGTGAAAATTGTTAAATAAGTAATTTTTATTGGTTTGGGATGACATGAAACAATGAGAGAATAGCTGAAATAACTCAAACTATTAATGTCTAAACAATTTATACTTCAGTGAATTAAAGTCAATAGATTTGAATTGCACTTCAACTTGGAACACAATTTCTAACACAAATTAAAATATTGGTTTTACAGTCGACTAAAATATCGATAATTGATACTATTACAAAAATATCAGACGCTACAGCACAAACTGGCCTACTGACCACATGCAACTCTTTATAGATTTGCTGGCGGCCCGTTTGCATATTGGCAGAACCTACCCGATTTTGGCAGCCGGAGTACCTAATCCATCAACAGGCCAAAAATCACCATAATGTTGTTGCTCGGTTAGGTTTAGGTTTAGGTTTAGGTTAGGTTAGGTTTTTCTGTTTTTTTTTTTTTGGTTTCCTGCGAACCTAACCTCAACCGGTTTTTAATACTAACTAACGTTATAGTGTTTTTTGGACTATTGATGGATTAGTTACTCCGGCTGCCGAAATCGGGTAGGTTCTGCCAATATGCGGCCCGTTCCACCATGTATTGTTTTAACTTTATCAAAGTTTGCTTTAAAAATGTGAAATAAAATATTAACCGCGGCTTATAATCAAGGACGATTTGTATTCAAAGTAATGATTTTTTTGTCATGACCTGTAATCAAGGGCGACTTTAAATCGAAGAAATACGATAGTTCTAGTTCTTGGTTTGATTGACAGGGAAACAACGTGTTTTGGTTTGTGTGCTTCTATTACACAAGCACTTTCCTATGGTGGAAATCAGTTTGGCCACAGACATTCTTTCGACAGAAAAAATTGGTACTCACAAATTTCATTTCAGCCTAGGAATGTCTGTGAGCACAGAAGTTTGTGGGCACACAAGTTTGTGGGCTAGTAGCCTTATGAGTACTTAGCTTAAGTCTGTGAACATTACAACATGATGAGTGGAAAACTGATCACGTAAGCTCGGAAAATGATATCGCAAGTGCAGCGTTGATTTGCATTTTATTTATGTCACTGATTTCTAAGTTTTAGGAAATCAGAGGAGTCGAAATAAAGAACCGGTCATTAGCATAAATGCAAATTGAGTGTTTATTAAAGAAATTGCCAGGTGGCGCTACAACGCATCAGCATCACAAAAGACGCTTATCAATACAGATATTGAGAATAGTAATTAATATGCGAACAGAGAAACAATGGACAGGTTCACACGTAACAATATGCAATGTTTTTATGTATTTGTTCAAAGAAAAACATAAGTTTAAAAATTGATGGACTTGAAGCGAAATCAGGATATTCCTCTTAGATCGTGGAGTCATTCATCTCTGTCACCAAATGGTCACACCGGGACTCGCGAGGGAGACATGAGAGAGAAATCACGAACAAGATTGATCATGTGACCCGTTAATAAAATGAGAAATAGACATTTCATTTGACTGACTTCCATTGCAACAAATTCCAAAATTAAACAAACATGTAATGTCATGAGTAGGAAAGCAATTCCACTGATTGTATTTCCTTTTATCTCATTAGCAAATGGCCTGCCTCCAAGCAACTTGATTACAGCCAACTCGACTCCCACGGCGTGGGCAAATGCAGATGACATCAAACCTTGTCACTTTTCCCACAGGGAAAATGTTCTAACAAATAATTAAACGACTGTTTTATTGCCAATGTTGTACAAACTTGCAACTAGGTGTCATCACACAGCTTGATATTACTCTGTGAAATGACTTGTTGAAATTAGGAAGTTTTTTTTTAACCCAAAACTTTTAAATTTGTTTCTTTAAGTTTACAGTAAGTGATAATTTAGTTTTTTTCTTTTATGATTTTCTGAAGCACTTTTAACCTGTTCTGGTTAGTCTCAGCTTAGTTTTGATTATGTTGTATATGCTTCCCTGCATTACCCTTCCTTGAGATTGTATGACTCTGTCTTTTCAGCACCCCCTTTATGTTAAGATACGCAACTAAACTCAGTTTTTAATTTTACCTTACGAATGACTGGACCCATGTTATTTCCTTAGCCGTAATTCTAACTCTTTTAGTGCCCACTGCGACTGAAAACAAACTAAAGCGGTGGCTATTTTTCAAGTTAGATTGAGACAAGCAGTTTAAAAAACAGTTTAAACAAGTTGTTTAGTCTAAATTACTTTATAAATGCACCTAGTATTTCTTGATTTTTTGGACTGACAAAGGACATTTTTTGTTTCAGTGAGAAAACTTGAAGACAAATTGAGTTTTTACGGATCGGGGTTTTTCAAACAAGATTTTCTAATGTACACACATGGAAGTCGACTACTGCATAGAGCAAACCTAGAAATAAACAGGAGACACCTGGAAGAACTGGTAATTGAACAAAGCACGGTATGGCCTGCATCAAAGTGGTAGACAGTGGTATCATAAGCTAGATGACATGCTTTCTACATTCGGATTTACAAAACTTTCTGGTTTCAACTGCGTATATTGGCATGGCACAAAAGCTATCTTCCCAGTGTATGTGGACAATTTAGTGTTGTTTGCACAGAAGCAGGAGGAACGACAAATAGGAACCAGGACAAAATATTTTATCTCAACAAGAGGATCAAAAAATTACATCCTGAATTCAGTGTTGTTTGACGTAAAGTTAGATTTTTATGTCTGTCATTGAAGGTAGGTGATTTATTTTCAATTTTACTTTTTGGATGAAAAAATATTTTCATTTTAAAAGAGACATAGAATTTTTATGTTTCCAAACTGAAAAGTAATGATTCGGCAATAAAAATGGTTGTTTATTAATTTAAACATCTGAATGTGACATGAATCATGGCAAAAATATACAGTAAACGAGAAAATTACACAAAACGTTATCCAAAATTGAATTCTAAAGTTGAAGTAGAACGTGACGAAGATGATTTAATAATAGCTAGTGCTTGTGCTTGCATAATGCCTGTGTAATGTGTTAGAGTTTACAGAAATTGCCTCAGCACCTGGATAAGTGGCGTGGAAAGGAATGACAGCATTTTGATTTCAGTGAATATATTCAGTCATGTGTGAACATTTTTCTGATGTACCGGACTAAGCTGCTTGGATGATGATTAGGATTTGTGGGGAGTGCAAATTACATGCTAGTTTGATTAGAAAATTAACATGAACTAAATAAGCGTAATTTCAGTCATTTTGATGTTAAGAGAAGCTTAATGGAATGTAGATGTGTACTGACATATACTGGGTAGGCATGGCAAATTATGCCGATCACCTGTACCGATCAGAACACAGAAATTTAGCAATATTGGGGTTAGTAAGTACTTTGATGGGTGACCTGATGGAAATTTCAGTTGTGTTTTCATCTTTGTCTGATTTAGGTAGGACTCACATGTTAATTGGAATTTTAAGACAAGATTTTTATTCAAGTTTGCCAGGTGGCGCGGTCGGAGCAGCGTCATCAAGTATACATAAACACTAGGAATTCTGATATTGGAGTGGACATTCCACAGATGGTAGATTAATGTGCAGGATCTAGATGCTATATCATCACCTTTATAAAAATGTGTTTCCATGTGCGATTAAAATTATCATGCCACACAAAAAATTGCAAGCGGGTTTGCTGTTGTAGAACCGGTACCTTAAATGAGATGGAGGATTCCCAGCAGGAGTGCCATCCAAGTACTGATCAGGCTCACAGATACCCGACTTATATCCTAATGGGGACAAGTGATCATTGTTTCAAGTACCGTATTTCATCGATTAAAAGCCGCTCTCGAATAGTAGCCGTAGTTAAAAATCGAAGCCACAAATAAACGAAAATGAACTTGGAAGAAACATTCCACGTTTATTTCACAGCTGTAACGTTTGTTCTATGTATTTTTTGAATCTCAAAACGAGCGTAGAATGAATGAAAAGACTGAAAAACAGCTACTGCTTCGTATAGTAGCCGGGACCAAGAGAGGCGATTTGTAATAAAAGCCGCGGCTTTTAATGTCTGTAGTTGGATTTCCAGTTTAGGATTCTGGGCAGCTATTGCTGTGATTCTAAATATTGCATTTATAAAATCTGTTGAAGTTTATATTTCATGTGGAAAGTGTTGTGAGCTATCTTTTCACATTTGGTTAATTGGGTCATTATTTTTGTTTTAATTTTTCATTTCTTCACGCATATCAGCTTAAATTATGATTCTTTACAAGAAGCATTTAAGAAAACCACAAGTTATTCATTGAAAAAGAAAAAAAAGGTTAATAGAAAGAAAAAAGAAAAAAAAAAAGTAAAATTCCATTCCTCTGCTCAACCGCCAAATATACATTGTTAATTACCACCCAAGTCAAACATGGGGAAAATTATGCTTAAATGGGGAAGAATGCACAATTTTCCACTGGCTGGGATTTAATTAAAGTATGAATGGATGAAGAAAGAGATCCGTTGATAAGAAAGCAGAAAAAGAAGCAAAATTTCGAAATTCAATACTGGGGTATACGGGCAATTAAATTGACATGGCAACATTAAAAAGTGGTGCAATAAAAGTGAAATAACTTAGTTATTGTGTATTGCAGATTGTTCAACTTTAAAATCTTAACTGAAATCTCTTCATTTTACATGAGCAGTAAAAATTAATTTCTTAAAGTGTAAACATCAATGGAACTACATAGAGAAAGCCTGGCTCTTTGTGAACAACAACCTTTAGTGCTAATCTCTGAACTTTGATACAAAAGGTGGTGTTATTAATGGCAACAAGAGCCATTCACTTTGTTGAGGTGAACCAATATTATGAGCACAACTCCTCCTTTTTAAGCCCATTTTTCTAGACCTAACTATTGATCAAAATGCAGCTTAACCTCGGGAGACCTGTGGAAATCAACAAAAACCGTTTGGCCTTCTCCTGATCAATGAAAGATATATATATATTTATATCTTTTAGTGGGAGAAGGTAACTGGTTTTTAGTTTGAACTTGATAACATTGGTTTTGCGGGAAGGGGGAGGGGATTAAAAACATATACTGTAATCTCTCTAATTGAACGCGGTCTCCATTAGAACGCGGGCCAAATTTTGGTTTCTCAGTTGAAACAGCTACTTTTTAGTTGCCGATTACAAAAATGCCAAAATGGATAAAAATTGTTTACAGTTGATGAAACGGCTGTCGACGAATCGACCCGACGCCAATTGAGCGCTGGTCTCTAAGTGAACATGGGATTAGTACACTATATATATGAGTTTACGGTTCTCACAGACTGTTTTTGATCAAGAGCTGGAAACTTACTAGGCATTGTTTCTAGTATCTATGATGTCACTATTGTATGAGCGCCACCTAGCACCCTATGCTTATACCGTAATAAAACTTTTAACGGAACCACTTTCGGTTTAACGCTAACGCTAGCGGGTCGTACCCTTTACTTCACATCCATCCCAATTCATCGATATTCATCACATTGCTTATCTTGAAACCGACCTAGCGTGAGCCCCGGTAGAAACGCAATTGTATTCGACGGATCTGTATGTGCGGCAACCTTTGAATAAGGACTCGTGTGCGGAAAGACTTTGTAAGTGTTACGATTATTTGGATCCATGCGTGTTGACAGTTTGGTGCGAAGAAGGCATCAACAATTCAATTATAATTATAATTGTAATGCACAAATATGAAATATCTTGTTTTGAAAAATTCAAAAATGTGCAAAAATAATATCAGTTAGAAAATGAACTTGAACGAAGTTTATTTATCAAAAAATTGAAGTGAACGCGTTCGTATTGCCACGAACGTGAACGAGTTGCAACACTGGTTGCTATAACATAAGGTCGAATTGCATATCTTGCTGTGTAAAGGCCATGTTTTTCAAAAAAAGTAATAGTGGTTTCCTTGGCAACCCAAAAATTGTTTAAATGAATAAACACAGTTAACTTTAAAATTCAAGCCTAACAACATTTTTTTAACTTTGTCTCCGGGGCTGAGTTTGGATGAACTCAGTCCCGAGATACAAGCATTTAAATTCACAGCCCAGTTGTAAAAGCAATTTATTGATTTGGTCGAACTATAACATTGTGGTGTTTTATTCGAATAAAACATCAGAGTGGTATTATATTCAAATACAACGCCATATGATTCAGATCTCTGAGATTTAGATATGATTCAGATCTCTGGGATTTAGATATGATTCAGATCTCTGAGATTTAGATATGATTCAGATCTCTGGGATTTAGATATGATTCAGATAGATTCAGTATGAGTCAAGCAGGCAATGAAAATGTTTTCGGTTAATACAAAGCTACCGAGAAGCCACTGATAAATAAATTATTAATTAGTTTTTGCAGTTAGCCTTAGGAAAGAATTTAGTGGTATAGAAAATCTATTCTTACTCTTTCACTTAGTTCTGTTGGGTGGGTTTGAACTTTTTTTTTTTTTTTTTTAAATTAAAAAGGTTTAAATTTGCAAACGCAAACAGTGGAAATGAGTTTTTGTTTTTATTCACTTACCTAGCTGCCTTAGATGACATGCATTGATGTGGAAATATTGTACAAAAGAACTGTTTGCTGAAAACAAAAATTGAAAAATTAAATTACAATACCTTTTTCATCTTATAGTTTAAACTTTAATTGAAATGTCAAGTTCCTCTTTGGAAAGAAATTGAAAAATAATTCAAAAACATACGGATGATCGAAGAAATATTTTGTAAACGCAAAGACCTTCAAATATCATACTAAAAGACATGTTAATGACACTTGAAAAAATGAAACTGCACCTGTCTTTTATGGGTTCCATTTCATTGCAGTCTCATCTAAAGAGATACTTCCAGCAGAATCCAATAGTTGTGTTCAATTCATGGAGGATAAATGACTTAAATGCCTTATAGCAAGTGGGAGTTACCGGTACAGAAATTTCATCATGTCTTATAAAAGTCATCTATCAGAATTTATTTCTATCTAAGACACAAATTGATGTCTTTTTCTTGCTCATACAAACACCCACTTGCTTACAAACTCCATTTTAAACTTTTGACCACTGATGTAGTGAGCACGGGTGTTACGTAATGCGCACGACATGAATAAGCCGCGAATTGTAATTTAGCGCGTATTCATATTACCGAAATCTGTAAGGATGAATAAACGCGAAAGTTTTTGGTTTGAAGCAATTAATGCAAATATACGCAAATTTTTTTAAAGTGAAACTTCTTTAGGCGCGTTAGGGGTTTTGGGGTTAGAGTAATTCGAAATGCTGACGGAAGTGACTGACGGAAGGGAGTGACGAAAATGCGTTACTCGAAAGTGGCACCGCCTACCGACGAAAACAATAAACAATAAACTGTTAATTTTTACACTCTTACACTTATAATTGTCAACAATCCTCTTTTTATTTAATTCCCACAACTTGTAAACAAGAAGTTTCACTTCTTCCGTGTGGTCTTAAGCACACATTCTTTTTTTTTAATTTGCGTTTATTTATACGACTAATATCAGCACAGTATGAATAATCGTGAAATATCATGCCCATGAGCTATTGATATGAATAAACGCAAATTTTTTTGTAAATTGCGTTTATTTGTATTGGCACACAGAAGGAAATGAGTAAACGCGACATTTGCGTTTATTCATATCGCGCCTATTATAACTCGCCGAGCATAGATGCAAGATGGGAAGCTTAAAATTGAATGAAATATTTCATTTTTCCTGAAATTAAATTGTGGTCTTAATTAAACCATTTACTCTTCAAAGCCTGTACCAAAGCAAGCGTGCAAAGAGATTTAGCAAACCAAGTGTGACTAGTGCAATTTTATTCTTAATCCAAAAGCAGTTGCTGAGTTGCTTTTACATATGAAGCTGTGTAGCAAGCTGAGGAACAAGATGAGCTTGACTGATAACCTTATTTCATTAAGGTATATTGTCTTATCCTGGAGATAAGGACATGGCAATGATGAGCCATGAGAGAGGGAGAAGGCTTAGGAGGACCAACAAGCAAAACAGCAAGAGAGAGATGGCAGTAATTGAAGTGTTATGTACAAACACT
>JAQFXT010000495.1:0-35393 GCA_034683725.1 Strigamia crassipes
TTTAACTATAAGGAAAGTTCGTTTTAACTATAAGGAAAGTTCGTTTTAACTATAAGGAAAGTTCGTTTTAACTATAAGGAAAGTTCGTTTTAACTATAACGAAAGTTCGTTTTTAACTATAACGAAACTTCGTTTTAACTATAACTGCAGTGCTAAATTTTTTTTAGCTCCATAGCTAAAAACAAATTCATCTTTATCACGAAAAACGTTGTTTAGTCATACACATGTTGATTTTTGTTTAAATTTAAGTTTTGACAGTATTTTTCAAAATAAAATTTCAATTTACATTATTTTAAAAACAAAATTTTCCGGCACAATGCACGTGGACAAGTGAGCCGTGTGATCAAATTTCAAAATCGTTATAACAAAAGCTTGCGAGTAATAATTGTTCGTAAAAACTTGTTCCTTACAACAAATAATTCGTAATACAGTCGAACCTCATTATAACGAATTGCAAAGGACCCTGTTTGTTATAACGAAAGTTCGTTATAAGAAATTACAGTACAAAACTTTTTTTTTCAGTTCTGTAACTGAAAACAAATTCATGTTTATCATGAAAAACATTATTTATTTATACACATGGTGATTTTTGCTTCAATTTAACTTTTTAGAGTATTTTTTAAAATAAAATGTTCATTTTTATCAATTTTAAAAATAAAATTTTCTGGCACAGCATGTAAACAAGTGAGTCATGTGATTAATTTTGAAAATTTGTTATAAAAAAGGCTTGTGGGTATTAGAGTGTTCCTAAAAACTTGTTTGTTATAACAAATAATTTGTTATATTAAAATTCGTTATTTCGAAATTTTTTAACATGGCATTCTATGGCGAACCAACCAAGTCATTTAAAAAAATTCATTATATCAAAAATTCGTTATAACGCGATTCGTTATAACAAAGTTTGACTGTATCAAAATTTGCTATAACAAAAAATTGGTTATACCGCAGTTTGTTAAAGCGAGGTTCGACTGTAGCCTTTGGACGTTTAATTCAACTTGTGTGGCAGCTATTTGCATTTAGTTGTAAAAACAAAACTTGGCATACGCCATTTTAAAAACTTAATTGTGGTTTCTGTATTTCTGTTTTTTTTTCTTCATTATAATGATTTATAGCTGTTTTCGGTGTCCATTCTGCTTATAGAAACACTAAAAACAGCAAAAACAGAAACTTTGGAAGCACTTATTTAACAAATTATTGTCTAGAACAATTTTCTTACATTTCTAACTTCACGTACCAATTTGTTATATTCCCTGATTGGAAAATTCAACTTCCATACGATGTGGTTGAAGAGGATTACTGTCTGTGGTTCGGATAGAGTCCCTGGTACTGCACTTGCTCAGTCAACAAGAGGCTTGCGGTTTGATTCCCAGTCAAGGATTTTATTCCAGGCATAAACTGTTTTTTTTTTTTTTTTAAGCTTTAATAAGAATAAGAATGGTTGTACATCTAGCATGTGTTGCTAGGAACAATCTCCTTCCTCCATTTTCCAGCTTTGTTTCCAGCCTAATTGATTCAATTTGTTTAATCAAAACCAGAAACAGATTTGCCCATTTTTCCCTACAGATAATACAAAAGAAGATGTGGTTTTGGCCAAAAAAGAAGGTAATCCGATTTATCTTTGCTGATAAAACAAGATACGCTACGTTTAGCCTAAAAAGAAAGCAAATACCCAAAATTTACAACACTTTTTCAAACCACATGTTGCTGCCCCCATTTTTTCATCAGATGATGCAACTATGCCTAGATTTGCAGCCGGGGCGACAAAATGCGACATTTATTTTAATTTTTAAACCAACGTGAAATGACTTTTACTCATTTAGAAAAATCCAAAATGATTGGCCGTAAGAAATTAATAAGTAAAGCAACAAAACCGCATCCGTCTGCTGATTGCTTGAAAGGGTTTAATCTCTCGATTTCCTTCTTGGAACGCGGAAGAATAATGCGGCAAAGAGTGGAACTACCTTAATTTCCCCAAAGGCACGGCAAAACCCTTTTGAAGTAGAACGCGAAGAGAAAAAAACAGAAGGAACGGTAAAAAGAGAGTGAAAGATTATCAAGCGACTGGTACCGTGCATTACATGAAAGCAAAACAGCTGCCATTTTCAATGCAATAAGAAAACGAGGGCACTCGACGACGTTTCCATTTGGCGAAACTCTGAGCCTATTGTTCCCAATGCAAACTGGCAGGCCAGATCACCATGTGTAATCCCGGGGACAAATCTCCCTTGAATAATGAGAATGTCAAACAAATGATTTACATGGAATTCGCTCCTCCCGTGTGTAATTATGTGCGCAGTTGCGCTTCTGCGTCGTCAAAGCGCACGAAAAGTTATCAAACTCATTCCTTGGTGCGTTACGCCTGCCAACACCAATTACTTGCAGTAATTAATGACTTTCTACACCACTGCAATAACAGGGATGTTGCGCACAATGAAACTTTTTTGTATTGTTTGAATTTCCTCATTAAAATTTCAAATATTAGCTATTTTTTTTTTTTTTTTTTCTTTTTAAAAAAAAAGCAAATTCTTTTTTTTTATTACTCCTGGGTTTCCAGTGTCCTATATGCTGCACAATCTGTTTGGAAACCTTTAAGACAAACTCAGCATCTTGCGACCGACTATCTCGTGATGTATAGGTCTATAGGGGACATCTGAAGGTTTGGAGGAAACATCATGACAAGTGCTTTCTTTCTAACCACAAATTTGCATTCCGGTACTCGCAGGACAAGGTGCAGAGTTTGCCTCAAGGTTTCCAAGATTGACTGTGCAACCCTGAACATTAAACGCTTTACGAGAGTTTTCTAGAATTTAAAAAAGAAAAATATGTTCTGCTTGTTGAAAAATATGTTCTGCTTGTTGCACCTACATCAAAAGCATTTTATAGAGCCACACAGCAAGTTCACACACAAACTACAACAGAACAGAACTTTTATTCACAAAACATCGAACTTATATACGAAGCAAAACAATAACATGTCAATTTTCAGAGAACGTCTCTTACGATATGACTCGCACATAATGCATCGCATCATGACACACAATATGATACATCTCAAATTCAAATAAACCATTACAATAAATTTTAAAGTGGATATAATTAAAAAATCGTACAAAATATCAACTAAACCCATTTTAGCATCTTTGAAGTTGCAACACTGTTTAAATGAATTAAAATTTACATTTTTTACTGCTTCAATTTTCTTTTGTTTTCAATTTGAACAAAAAAAATTATTAAATGGTTTTCTAATTACCACAGAAAAAAAAAAATCCATTTACATAATTCCCAATTCCCAAGAATTGATACAAAGTGTAATTTTCCTCCTAATTAAGACTCATTTTGCCAATAATTTCCCTTCCAAATGTGATGGTGATGAATATAACCAGAAGGAAAAAAAATGATCGTGTCTGAAAAACACACTGGAAAACAGCAGCTTTAATTTTAAATTTCCATGGTATAAGATTGCCATCGAGGATCTTCAATACCCCATCCACGAACAAACATTTCCAATGCAAAACTGTCAATATACGCTACTCGAATCCCTCATTCCCTTTACAATGGCGGACGTTTTAATTAAAATTGGGAAAGTGTAAAGTAATGCATGCGAAATGTTTCATCCAACTTTCAGCTTTAAATTCCTATTCCCGAAATAGTAGTCTTTTGCTCCTTGATTTATTGGCAAAACGAATGCTGAATGCTATAATACAGCCGCTTAAATGGAGGCCATTCAAGCACCCTTTCCCCCCCATTTAGGTTACAAGAGAGCCGGTGGGTGGTAAATTCCTCGTCTGGAGATTTCTCTAATTAAACACTCTTGTGGCTATACCCTTCTTTTTCTTTGCCATCAACCCCTAACCCCCTCTCCGCATGCGCACAAACGAAATGAAAAATTAAAGGCGTAATTAGTAAATGTGTATGGCTCACAACACTACCCCGAGTCAAGTCTGAGCAGCAAAATTAGTTGAAGCACCTGCAATCGATTCAAGTGTGCAGTTCTTCCTCCGTCTTTGCTTGCGTGTGTTTGTGTAAAACCGCATCTTCTCTCAGATCTTTCGATACGTACCACTTCTGTTTATCCTCTCTAAAACACGGTGTTGGTAATGATCTAAGAATTCTCAAATGCACTCAAGTTTTCCGCCAAGTGCAAGATTCCTTTCACGCGGACACGCAACGCCCGAGCCAATACGGCTGCAATTCTCATTCCATTTGGAGACCAAACGAGGTTTTGCGAGTATAGCCTTCCAAAACGAGAAAAACAATGTAGCAATCAAGGCATTAATTCAATTAACCCACTCCTCCAAGAAGCCAAATCCTTCAAATGACTCGCGGTTCAATCATCCAGCTGAAAGCGTTTCAAATGGAGTGTTCTAAAACGCCATTTTAATAAAAGCAACTCATTTAATCCCATTAATGCAGTATTGTCTCAAACTATTGTTGCAGTTTCAGCGGTTTTTAAAACATTTTTACGATAATGGCAATGAGAACCAACATTTACCTCTTGAAATGCATTGAAATTGCGGTAAATTATGTTTATTTTCTGCTCTTACTCTTCCGAAACCGTCGGCGAGTCGTGTGCACAACTACGAGGATTTATGTGCGTGTGAATAGAAGAAAAGCTAAAGCTATCATAATGTGTGTACTTTTCTAAAGTAGACTGTTTTCAAATTCAAACTTATTGATTTAAATATAATGGATGATGGGGAGTAGTGTTTGGTAAAAGCAGAGGGGCTCAAGTGCTACTGTGATGCACGAATGTGCCTGCGAGTGGGGGAACATATTGGAAAATAAATTCCTGGCTGCAGAAAGGCAATGCCGGCGCTATCACCCACACAGTGTCATTTATCACTGCGCTATACCACCTATGTGAGAAATATTTTCATCCAGGCATGCGTGGAATGAATCCCAGATAGGCAACGATCAATCAGCAAATGAGAACTGCTTTCAACTCTTCTCATTACATTTGCACTTTCTCCATTCGCTTTGCTTGCAATGAATATTTGCTAATTCAAACACCATTTACAACATAAAAAAAATAATTTTGAATTATGTTAATTGTAAACATTCATCAATTATGAATAAAATGCTATTCGAGCGCCCAGCTGCAGTGTTTCCAACTTGACAACAAAACGAAGAATTGGCAAACATTTCACTTTTCATTATTAATTAATGAAACTGAAAAGGCAACAAATAAATTTTATAAAACAAATATTTCTGAAGGAAAACACTGCAAACTGATACCTATAATTCAATCCAATTCAATCCAATTCAAGATTTTGTTTTCTCCTTGTCTATGTTAATTACAGTGCAACCTCAGAATAACGAAATGCGAGAGAATGAAAACAAATTCATTTTTATCATAAAAAACATTATTTATTCATATACATGTTGATTTTTGTTTCAATTTAAGTTTTGACAGTATTTTAAAAAATAAACTTTTCAATTACATTAATTTTAAAAATCAAATCTTCCGGCACATTGCGTGTGGACGAGTGAGCCATGTGATTAATTTTCAAAATTCGTTACAACAAAGGCTTGAAGGTATTAGAGTGTTTGTAAAAACTTGTTCTTTAAACGAATAATTCGTAATATCAAAATTCGTTATATTGACATTTTTTAACATGGTGTTCTATAGCTAAAACCATTCGAGTCGTTGTAACAAAAATTTGTTATATCGCGATTCGTTATATCAAGGTTCGACTGTAGTTGGTTGTACAGTACAAATCACCACTTACTTCTCTTTCGTTCTTCCCCCCGTTTTCGAGCAGTCAATTTCCTTTTAATTTGTGATGCAGGTCCTTGACACTGTCCCCTAACAGATTATTATTCCGTGTGTTAACAACAGCTGTTCTTATTTCACGTAATCACAGCAAACACTATTTTTCTCGACTTAAACTTAAAGATATCGTGGCATCAAGCGAATTACGCCCCCAATATCATTATTCAAAATGTGCAAAACGATGCATATTTAAAAGCCTTAACGAGCCCTTTATTTTCCACTTATAATTTCGTGCCAAACGAGTCGGAAAAATGTTCACAAATTCATTACCCAAGAAACGTTCATACGCCATTCGCCATTCAGTGCCTTGTGAAGCGCGCAGAAATCTTTCCTACATAAACACTATTTCTGATTTTTATTATTTGTCTTCTACCTTTCTGCTATTTCGACAAATCTCTAGCCCATTTCTTCCAATCATCCTTTATTGACTCTCATTTACCTCGTTATCCGAGTGAGATACGGCGCAACCTTTGCCTTTATCAATCACTCTTCAACGCCATTTATTGAGGGCGGCTCCCAACCCAACAAACACTTGGGGTTTTGTTCTGAAGGGGATTTTTGCCAACAGATAACCCTGGAGACACACCTGACTTACTACCGCAATAAACAGGGCGCGAATAAATAGTAAAAGCCGAGAAAGAGAGAGAAAGAGAGAGAGAGAGAGAGAGAGAAAGACCAAACTTGCAACTTAAGCGGCTTATCTCAAACGATTCTTTATCACGACTTATTTTCTTTCCTTTCGGCTCTTTAAAATGGATCAAGATTCAAGATTTCTCCCCCTCCAAATGAATGGAGTGGTATATGTCATATTGTCCATGCAGAAAGGTCTTGCGGAGATGTTCGCGGGTCATTGAACGAGCGTATAGCAAATGACGGTGTGCGAAACGCACTTCATTGGCAAGTGCAGCGTCTTCTTTCGACGGCACCTTCCGCTCCATTGAGTTCAAATGTTACGGCACTTGAAACACGACAAGACCATTTCAAAATGGAATAAGCTCAAACAAATGCAAGTCGCTGAAATGTTTATGGAGTCTTCGCCGAGACGATTCTGCGATCTCGGCAGGGCAGCCCCCCCGAGCTCATCTCGTTCACTACATTCTTCTTCGTGCCGTGCCAATAACAATGGCTGCCAAGATTTGTGTCCACTCTTCCGTTCTTCTGGCATCATTTTCTTCCATTTCTCCCCCGCCCCGCTCCTTTTGGCTTTTTTTTTTACCGATCAACCAAAAAGAGAGCTTTGAACCCAGTCATCAACCCTTTTGTGATTGTGGCACAAGATCCTCTTATTAAGCACACAATGAACATGATAATGAGAGGACCAAATCATGTTTTGGGCGTCATCAAGCCGACTTAATTCAAAAGATTTTACATCGAGTGCCGACTGAAACCCGAGGAAGTGCACCGATAGGCTTTCCAATGTTCTTTTTCCATTTATCGCTGCCATGAAGGCGGGACGCAAAAGCTTAACGCGATGAACTCAAGCCTCATTGACTTAATGAATGAAATTTGATGCTCAAAGAAGGAGTCTAATACGAGAAATCACTTTTCCATAAAACTTTAGCTCGCTACATTATTTTATCTCCCATTTTCCAAGTAAACAAAAAAAATAAAGACAAAAAAATCGTTTATTAATTAAAATCTGATTTTGACTCGCGAGTTTTATCTTGGTTTCTTTTCTTGCTTCGTTAGAACAAAGATATTTCATTTATTAAAACCAAAAAAGAAAAAAAAAGAAATCTTTCTGTGCAATGAGCGTCATTTAGTTTCAAGCACAGATATTTAAAAAAAAAAGACAAGAAAAACCTCCAATTACAGATGTTCTTTGTCCAATTGATTTCGCGTTGGCGCGTTTAAAATTTCAAAGGAAAAAGGGGAAATAAATTGATGTCAACAGAAAACGGTTTTACGTGACAAAATGAATTAGCCCTATTGTGGTTCGACACGAATGAGCTTGTCTTTTTTGTCAGTTTAACCTGAAAAGTTTTTCTGACATGCCAATTTAAATTTTGAGTTTTTTTTTTTTTTGAGTTTTTATATTTCATACACAGAAGCGTTTTGTTACAATCTATATGCAAAAAGAGTCGTTTGTACGTAATGAAATTCTATCTCTCAATTTTCCCTACTGCATACCGGTATTTGCTTCAGTCGTGAGCGAATAATCCCGTTTACGACGCACACTAATCCCCTTATCAAAATTCCATGCAACTTATGCAACCTTTCAAACTACTTCCAATGTTTTATAATTCTATAATGTAATAAATTACAACTGTTTCCTCGTCATGGCCCCCACGCGGTGCAATTTAGTTGTCATGTATACATGAATTATGTCTGCCAAAATGCCTTGAGTGAAAAACGAATGTTTTTGTTTGTATCTTCTGTATATTTAACCATGTAAGCAATAATATAAATGTAAACTATCAAAGGGGCACAGCAGCAACTGTGTCGCAACGTAGAGCTTATAACTTGTATCTATAAGTTATAAGTTATTTGAATTTAAAAAAAAAAACGGTATGCAAGATCGTTTTTCCCTGAAATTGAAAACTCTTGTTGTACTTTGTTGCAGAGTTATCACGGAAACATCAAAATTTCAGTGCATCAAAAGTGGCTTAAAATGTTGTTTGTGCAGTCCGTTCATTACAAATTGATTTGTCATCAAAAACGTTATTCCAAACGAAAAAAAAAAAAAAAATACATTTTCTACCTGAAATTGAGAGAACCATTTTCTCGAAAACCTTTTCTTTTCTACATTCAATTTGCTATTGACTTTTATCGGTCTTACCAACGACCTGAAGGTGTATTACTCTGCTCAGAGATGTAAAACCATAGGAAAGGTAGACAAAATATCCAGAGGCCAGATTGCATCGAAGTTGGGCTTTTATAAATGAAAAAATATTTTCTCGTCCCATCATTCCTTAGACTCGGGGTCCTCTAAGGTTAATCTAGTGCCTTAGCAGGTTGAGAGCGAATTGCGAGGTCAATGTCCTCCAATGTCCATCTCATCTCATTCCATCCTTTCATCTTAAGTAGCATTTAAAGCTGACAAATCCTTTCTCATCAACTTAGCTGAGTGCTGTTGTTTATATCTTAAGTTTTGTCTTGAGAAAGGAAATAATAGCTCAAGCCTCACAGAAAATATTGCGTTGCAACTTGAGTTCTTGTTTTCGAGGAGAAAAAAAACATGTAGCCAAAAAGTGGAAAATTCAATTAGGAGTTTTGGTAGGTTGAGACAAGAGCTTTTGCCTTAATTTGCAGTTTCAGTATTCATTAGCGCCTTATGTTGTTGCGAAAACCAATTGTAAAAATTCATGTCGTTTTCGTTTGCCACCGTACGGTCTAATTGGCAAAATGAGCCAAGCATCAGATCTTAATTAAACATGATCGAAATTGGAAATGATCTCGAGCATAATGACTTGGCCAATAAAAACTTTTTATGCTGTCAAAGTCGTTAACGAATCAAAGATAAAACCTTATCTCCATCAAGTGAGAGAGTAGAAAGATCCTGTTCATTAAACATTTCAAATTGTGTTTGCGATGACCCATTAAAATTTAAAAGGCCAGGTGAAGTCAATCATAATTCGACATTCTTACAATTTAATTTTCAATTTTTGTACCCGTTACAACGTACGGTACCAGAAAAGTAAAATTTTTCACATTACAAACAAAGAGAAACAAAATGGTTTCCAGGATTAATGGCGAAGAAGAAAAGGAAAAAAAGGTTTTATTAATATGGTGCAATAAAATACTTATCCTGACATTTTTATGACGCAATCAATCAATCATTTGTGTTTTCTTTCCCTTATTTCAGCCTTAAAACAATAAAAAAAAATAAAAATGTTTCTTTCAAAACTTAAGTATGAGAACTTTAAACTTAATAAAACAGTGAAACATAATCCTTGCTCATAAATATTTTTTTTATTTGTATTTTTTGTTATTTCCTAAATTACAAAAACCCAGACAAAAGAAAATAAAAAAGAAAAAAAAAAAATTATACTTAAGATCAGATGGTTGGATCACACAGTTTATTCTCAAAGAATTTATTAAGCGCCAAACTTTTTGTTCCACTTTCAAATCACCCAACTTAAAGCTAAATCAGAACAATAATTTTACGTCCCCCCTTAGATGAATAAAAGCTTTATAAACAAAATTCCATTCTGCCTATAATGCACCCGCGTACAACCAGAAGATTTACCGCAAATTGATTTATATTTTCTCAAATAGCGCAGCATGTGCGATGCTAACTAGTATATTATAAAACGTCTAAATTTCTAACAAAAATTCTTTGTTCGCTTCTTTTAGTCAATAAACTAGTCGTATTTGTGATCTGCACTTCATTTTTCAAGCTGGTATACTCTTAAATTCTCATAAATTTTGATACTCAAAAGTTGCGTTTCTATAACCATTTGAAAGGAATCATGCAGCAAAGGTTTATATTTCGGTTGCCTAGCAACAGTGGGCCTTTGTCCGAAATGTTGTCAGTGTCCGGAAGAGAAACGTTGGCGACCTGTTCGACCATTGGTAAAGGTTTGACTGACAGTGGCATTCATGGTTGCATTTCATCCCCGTCTTTACTTTGATGTTGGGCAAATCAACTGTGAATTTACATCGCAGCGCCTCTGCTTCATCATCCAGAAGTAACAAGAGTACACAATAGATGACTGAGATTGTTGTTTGTTTAGTCAGAGTAAAACTTTACGACAGTGTAAAAGTATAGCGCCATGAGTAAGAAAACAAAGGGTCTTTAGCTTTTCGCCACTAATTTCACTTGTCTCATTACACATTTTACTGTTGGTAATTGCGAGGATGTTATTTTTGGTGCTTTGCAACTGCTGGCTTTTAAATTTGTGCGTGAAATCATGGGCTAGTTTTGTAGTTTTACGTAATTTACACAAAAACATAGAAAAATAAATATAATAAAATTCTAAATATTTTTTTTTTTTTTTTTTTTTTTTTTAAAAACCAAAAATATTTTCTACAAAAATTTAAAGAAAAAAAAATTTAATTTGCTATTTCGAATTCCGCAATTCTGCATTTCTGCAGTGACAAACGCAAAGGATCACAGGATTGACACATTATGTTTGGATCCCGTAATCCTCGCAGCATTTTTACACAGACGAAATGAAGGAATTCAAACTTAAAGACGACCGCAAAGTTGAAAAGCTTATTTTGCCAGAAAACAAGCCAGAAAACCATTTCCATCTCAATAAAACATCCAAAACTCATTAAAAATAATCTCTTTCCTCCATTAAAACTCAAACCCGTCATCACATTATTAATTTTAAATCACACACCCTAAAAAAAAAATCCTAAAATCGCATTTTTAAACACTAAAACCCTTTGAATCCTTCGCTCTTTAAGCCCAGACAGAATTTTAAATTTTAAATCCAACAAACAAAAAAATATTTCCTGATATAACTCGAAAAGTTCTCTCTCTTTTTTCTATTATCATTTCTTTCTTTTGATGTTTTCCCTTCCCCAACTGGAATTGTATCGTGAGACCGGTTCAAACAAGACAATTTTTTGCATCTGGAATAACGGATAGAGACGACACTTTCTTTTTTTTTTCTTTCTTTTTTCTATTCCTTACACCATGGTCCAATGTATTCTCGTGAGGTTTAGAGATGAATGCAAAGGCCAGAAATCTTTTTCATGGATGTTTCTTGTCTTCCTGTGCTGTTCGTTTCCCTGAGGAGACGACCTCATATCTAAGTTCGTGCTGCAAGCTCCGGCCATAGCTCGAGTTGTCGATTTTTTCCTTCTCTTACATTAATCGAGGAGAAAATGTCATGTTGCTGGACTTTATCTGGTCACTGCTGCGTTCTGATAACGCGAAAATGAAAAGTCCCATTCATAATGGACCGGCCCCAAGTTGATTAACATTTCGTCCACATGTTTTAAGTGTGCTGTAGTAATTTGTTGCAAAGAAGCGAGATAGATGTGTCAAACTGATGAAATATGATGCGCATAAAAACCAACATTTCTCTTGCCCACTAGACCTGTAATTTGTCAAAACGTCAATTTCCGATGTCGTTTTCACGGTTTCCGTATTGTTCTCTTGACTTGACAGATGATAAAAATATTTTCCCACCAAAAAAAAAAAAATATCAAAGAAAAAATCTTATACATCGCTTTTTTTTTAAAAGGAGGAAATGGAAATAAGAAATATTAAAAATTGAAATCATTTACATAAATCCTTTTTTCTTTGCTTTTCGCATTCTATGTTTACGTGAACATCGTGTAAAGATGTTCACAATTTATTGCTTTTTCTTATTCTTTTATAATAAATAAAAAGAAAAAATTAGATAGAAAGAAAAAGTATAGTTTTCGTACTTAGAGTTATGTTAAATCAATTTGGTGGAGGGAAAATGTTGGTTTGTGAAAGTCGCAAAAATATATCTTTATTCAAAAATTGGTGTTTTAAGTGTTTTCCATGTTTGTATTTGTGTTTTGCTATTTTTTAACATCACAAAACAAAAACAAAAAACACTAAAACACGACTTTTTGAATACAGCTTTATTCGTTTTTTTAATCTCTATTAAGACGACTGTAGCTGTCTCGGTTGCGCCATCTTGATCTTTTCACGAGATGAAAGTGCAACGCGCAATGAATGAATTTCTTTTTCCCCGAGAGGAACATTAGGTACTCTACATATCAAGAATTAGATGGATAGAACACACAATTGGTTAAAGACTTGAGTTCTGAAGCTAAGTGGTTATGGTTAGCACATGCATTTCTCGGTGGATTTTAGATACCAAGTCAAGAATAAATTAGAATTTTTTTCCAAGAGCAAAAAAAAAAAAAAAAAAAAGCAACTTAAAGTAGTTCCTTCCGACAAATCCCCGAAAAAAAACTTTATACATTGATAGAATGCTAACTAAGGAATCGGATAATTTATCTGGATAAAATAACTGCATTTTAATGTCTTAGAAACATTTGAAAAATATAAAGTAGCGTTAAACATGCAAAGCATTAAGAGCAGGAAACTTCCTCACAAAAGAATCTCCACAATGGAATAATCCCAACTAATCTGCAAAGCTGAAACAGTTCACTGCACAGATTCAAGTCACAAATTATAAACTATATATGGCTTTATGCCAGTTTCAAACAATAAGCGCACTACAACTTTTTAATAAGATAATTGTGCGGATCACATTTCTTTACCTGTAAACCAGGCTAATGATGAGGACGGCCTGTGCTGCTGGATGCTGAGCCTCAAAGATTCGGCATCACTTCGAGAACTTGTGAACAACCACATACTGCAAAAATAAATTTAAAATATTATATTTTAAGTATTAAAAGAAAAAAATTTTTTTTTCTTGAAATTTTCTGAAATAGTTGGAAAAAAGTTTTGCAGTAATGAGATATCGGATGAATGTGCCTGAGATTATTCAATTCCCCGGATAGCCTTTCGGATATAAAATAAGGCGATGGATCCGTCTATTGAACAGTATTTCTATGCGAGTCAGGGAGTGAAAACTCGTGGGATCTTGAGGTTTTTTTGTCGGTGTTGTGGAAGGGCATTGTGCTTAGCTTTGATTCCCTGTCGGCCATCGTTTCGAATTAGTGACAACATTAAACCGCCAACTAGCCGTGCATCTGCCGTTCCAATGGCACCAAGTGGAATATTAAACCCCACTAGGATTCACCCGCGTCAAGTGCCAACTAGTTTCAGATGCGTGGACTATCCAAGAAAAGAGGGGTTGGGGGGCTCTTTATTGCTCAGTTATAAAACATCAGCGTCAACTTTATCGACGTCAAAACTTTTATGTTTTTTAACACAGTCTAGAATTGAGTTTACAATCCGCCAGTGAGAGAAAAAGTATGAGGAGCACGTGCGAATAATAATTGAGAAGTCGTAAAAATTAATGTGCAAGTGCCGTAAGAGTGTGGAGCCATTGGATCACCGATTTATAACCCTCGGGGAGAAAAAATTACGGGAACGAACATTATCTATGATGTATTTACTAGACTCGCAAACACGACGACGAGCAGAATCACGCGTTAAACTTCGGAGTTAAACTATAAAGTTTTTCTCTTTGTTGTGCGAGCTAGTTTAGTCAATAATTTAGATAATCTTGACCTGAATAAATCTAGAGTGGGCAAAGGGCATCAAAGGTTTATCCTAGTGAATATTTAAGTGGCTAATTCAAACACGACTGCACAGAACGAGTGGTGTATTCAAATTTCAAAATGATAATATCACGAGAGTAATTTGCTTGCAACACTCAAATGACCGTTGCTAGTTGCATTTGCGACTAAATATGTAGCAAACTTGACCGATTTCGTGACTATAATTCGGTCACATGTGCCAGAAGTGCGAAATGACAAACAAACACAATTTTCTTAAGGCCCTCGGTAAAAACACTCCGTTTTCGCCAATTACATTACAATGTATTACGGTGTATTTTGAAATGCATTAGGTTTCGCAATACACTTGAGAATGCATTTTGTAATACATTTTTGCATGCTATTGGTTTGCAAATGATACTACATTTCGCAAAACGTAATATGAAATGCATTCTACGATATTATTATTTGTGAAATATGAATGTGTTGCAAAATACATTATTTAATCCGCTATTTAATATACTTGAAATCCTCAAAATGCTATACATTTTGGAATGTACATTAATTGGGAAAATCTAAAACTATGTTGTAATATATACAGGGTGTCTGTCCACAAGCGCTGTGCCAGTTTTAAATGAATATATAAAATAAACGGTGAAAACTGACGTAATCTTGGCATTTCTATCTTGTATAAGAAGTCAATAAGTTTTAATTTTCATCAATAGAACTTGATAAAATTGCCATTTTTGAACCATGAGGGGAAGATTTGTCATTCTCATGGTGCAATGTGGGATGAAATGAAAAAGTTTGCATGGAAATTGCCACGTCAAACTCCTGCTAAGGACTCAAGTTTATTATCTTCTCCGCATGCAAACAAACACAAGATGAAACGTGAATAGGAATGGCACAAAAGAAACATTTTCCCAACCACTAATCTCTTCATCCCACATGTAAAGAAAACACTTTTTCACCGTCTAATTTGTGTATGTAATTTTTAAAAAATCTATTCGCCTTCGCCTAGATGAAATAACTATATTTACTAAATTCCTCGACTGATCACTGACCCACAAGAGTTTAATTCGGATGTTAAACTGCTCATTTTAAAAAGTGCCCAAAGATAAACAAGAGAAATCCGTCGAAGACAGGAATTTTTTAATTGCATGCAAATCCACATGCGTTGCGATCCTTGTAGTTCGCCCCTGGTAACACTTGGAAACGAAGTGAAAGAGATTGGGAATTGCGCGCGCACAGCTGCAAGTGACATTTCCCAAACAACAGCCATCATTGTCATTTGCTGTGACTTTGCAGGCCAAACAAGACAAGTCTAGCGACTCCAAGCGGAGGCAATATCCGCTTTTTCCAGATACACACGTTACCTCGTAATAAACTTCTCTGCGCAAAGCTTAATTTGTGCTCAATTTGTTTTTAAAGGACATTTCCACAAACCTTGATCGCGGTAGTCTTCATTTCCCCCTGTCAGTTTATTAAGTGCAAGAAACCAACCAATCCTTGACGAATAAGTCAGTTTTTTTATTGGTTTTACAGTTGATACTTTGATATATATTGGTGGAACCTCCAATTAGACCTGTGCTTATTTATTTCTGCCGTTGCTAGGAGGGAATTAGAAACATGTGGCTATTCTCTAGTGAAAACTTTTCTTTTACTTGCCACTTGTTTTTTTTTTTTTGTTTTTTTTTTTCCAATCTCTTTAAGCCACCTTGTTCGTGGCACTACCTGGCACTTATTGAACGATTTACGTATAGAGTTTTTACATGATTTCTCTTTCGTTTTGGAAATAAAGTGAGCTTTATGGCGAGAAAAATTTCCCAAGACACTTTTCATACGACAACTAACTTAATTCATCCACTACGTCTTCAACTCAGACCAATTTATTTCCCTCGTTTAGGAGTTTGACAATTTTTATGGCAAACACGAGAAATTCGGCGCGGCCAATGTTTTAGTATATTTGAATCACTGCCATTTCCTTTCAGCGTGATTTAACCGTAGAGCCTCTCGTGCTGTGTTAAAACAAATCTCTTTTGAAAAGCAAGGCACTTTTAATTAAGCGGGATTACGTTCACTGGTTGGCTACTCGGTAAAACATCTTTCTGGGGGCAGAAAAATGTGTCCCTTTTTATTACCGCACTCCATTTTATTTCAACATCCTTCAGCACTAAAGGGGCAGATAAATGTGCCCCTTATTATCACCTCATTTGCATTTTTTTCAACATCACTTTCCATAACTTTTACTCATAATTAAGACCTAATTTAAACAATCTTTTTTCACCTTTCCGAAACACTCGGTGCAGATTTTTTTTTTATTATTTTTTTTATTATTTTTTTTTTTCAAAGAGTGAATTTAGTAAATCCATGTTGGCAGAAGAAGTCTCGAGTGAGCTTAGACTTTGCACTCTTCTCTTTCTCCGAATAAACCTGGTCTGTCGTGCGATAAACCAACATGTGAGCAGCTTTTATCTTGAAGACAACTTTTCCCAGAGGAATGATCTTTCACATATACAATACACAATACATAGCCGTTGATGCCTTTTAACTTAAATTTAAACTAAAAATCCGAGGAAACGACACAAAAAAACACTTGAAGTAGACTAATCTCCTTTATTTTATGGACGTATTGATTCCTCTTCATTGTGGGACATTTCTAGTCATTTCTGGAGTTAAAATTTATTTTTTTTGATATGTAAAACTTATTCTTTTGAATACCATCCTTTGTCAGTTTTTACAACTGCTGTCAGCGATATCCTTTGCATTTTACTGGTGCGCAGCCATCCGTTAGCTGTGTTTGTGACTGCTATCAACAATGTCCAATATCACGTCTATATGTGTTGGGGAGGCCAATTTAGATATTTGCTTTTGCAAATTGTAAAACGACAGTAGAACGGCTGAGTGATCTAATATTCTAATACTCTCTCAGAAGGCTAAATTTTGAAATATGGATAAAGTTGAATACTAAAATGACAAATTTCGTTTTTTTTTTCTTCTTCTTTTTTAAAAAAAAAATAAATAAATAAATAAATAACTGTCACCAAGTTCCTTTTGGTTTAAGGGATTATACTGCACAGTGCAGATTTGTGTTTTTCACAAAGGAAATATATTATTTTAAAATTCCGACAACAGATGTCGCAGATCGTACACCACTGGGAAGTGATAAAATGCGCTCGAAATGCGTCAACAAATCTCAAGGAATCTTAGAATTTAAATATTTTTAGAAAGATTTAATGTTTCAAAATTTTAAATATGCGTTGGTCAATACATATTATCGATCTGGTGTGCTGTAGTTGCACTCAATACCGAAGTCAACCATGCTCAACTTGAACGCGCCTGGCTGAAGCGTATGAGTGACACAAAAAGGAAAAGCGTACATGTAAACCCGGCTTAAGTGACTCCCGCACTCAATCAGGAACTTTACGCTGCATCACCTTTTTCTTTAAAAAGCTTTCACCTTTCCACGTGGTTTTTTTTTTTAACCTCAAATAAATTCATAGCGTAAATGCTCTCCTAGAACGCCCACGTTCTTATTACAAAATCGAGATTACTAATGGAGACCCGTGCAATAATAGAAACCCCGTGTATAAAATATAAAATGCTAATGAGTTGGTTTGGAATGTTATTTTTCTTCACTTATTTGGATGAAATAATGCATTTTAAGGTGTTAAAACGCTTTTTTAAGTGAAATAATTGGTACTTTGTGGTAAAATTGGGATTTTAAGACAAAAATTGTTTGTCTTAGATCAAAAACATGCAAAAAGCGTTTGTTTTAGATCAAAAACGTGCAAAAAGTGTTTGTTTTAGATGAAAAACGTGCAAAAAATGTTAGTTTTAGATCAAAAACGTGCAAAAAATGTTCGTTTTAGATCAAAAACGTGCAAAAATTGTTCATTTTACAGCAAAAACGTGCAAAAATTGTTCGTTTTAGAGCAACAACGTGTAATAATTGTTCGTTTTTATCGAAAAAAAGAGCAAAAATGGTTCCTTATAGATCAAAAACGTTATATGTACCTTATACTAATGCTCCCACTCAATTAAAGACTTGCGCTCTAATGGCTCAAGTTGGCTTTCCGGCCGCGCAGTAAAATATACTACGTTACTTCGGCATCCCGTGTTCAATGAGAGCATTTACAGTACACTTAAAACTTACACACTTTCCATTTGTTTTAACTGAATTTCATGCACTCAACGGGTATCTTCAATTATTAAATTATAATTACCAAGAGTAGAAGTCACCCAGTAATGACTCCGATAATGAATACTTCCCCCCCGAAAAAAAAAAAATATATATTAAAAATTAAAAATTAAAAATAAAGCGTGCATCCTGTTTTGCCTCATTTTGCCACGTGATAATGAGACGAGAGAAAAATATGGAATTCATTTTCTCCATTAATTAGCCAGTAACGAGCACCTGACACCTTATCAGTCAGAAAAATTTCATTCCATGTTGATGACACAGCCCAGGGCATCCCTCATTAAGCAAACTCCAAACTTGAAGCACTTGTACAAATAATTTCCGTCTTCCTCCGCGCACAATGATAGTCATGTGGCGAAGTATCTGCACCATCTGTTTCCAAACAAGTGCCACTAAATAAAAATCGACAATGCTGGCAAGGATGGCGAATACTGGTGTGCTTACACGATGAAAAGACATCCGCAACAAGCGAAACAAAGGAAAGAGTTGCTTGCCAGTTGCTTGCCAGTTGCCAAACCGTGACCACGTCGAAAAAGTGCTTCTTTAATCTGGCTTTGCCCTCTCAAACATCATCACTCTTAATAAGTCTGCAAAACTGTGGCACAAAAGGCATCGCTTCGGCAATCCCTGCGCCGTTTTCCTCCGTCAAATCTGCCGTATAACTTAAAGCTTTCTTTTGACTTCGCCATGCCTTTAGCCAATATATCTTTAAATAAGAAGGACCACTTGGCAAAAAGGCATTGCATGCAGCTGTTTCCTTTCATCTCTCAGTCCAGAAATCTAAAGACACCTCCGAGGTCAAACTTCCAATTTCTTGAGTCTGCAAAAAGACATTTTTCACTCACACGTGACACTGCACTTCGCCTTTAGAAATTCCAATTTTCACCCCGAGTTTAAATTACTCAAACTTCTTTTCGGATTTTTTTCCCAGCTCTTTTTTTTTGGTGTGCTGGAGTTGGTAACAAGCAATTAACCTCTTGTTCAGTCTATAATAAAATCCAGTTCAATTTTTTTTTTTAAAAGAAAAAGTTACTTCTGTCTTATATCAATTAAAAAGAATTTTAAAAAAAGAATTAAAAGGAAGCAGGAAACACATGTTCATGTAGCAGCGCTGTGTTGCAGGGAATTACAACATACAATAAATCTTTTATTTACGCAGACCTGATCTAACAAGGGATTGTGGATTAATTGCCTTCCAGACAATCAATAAACTCTTTCTGTTCAACACTCAAGACACAACTCATTCGGACCAACCGCCTGTTTGGTCAGTAGTCCCACCTGATTTCCCTGAACAAACAAAGCAAATAATTCACTTTCCAAATCTCTGCTATTCTGAATTTGAATGTATTTATTTTTTTTCTTTTTCTCTTTCCTTTGTGGGTTTTCTTTCCCTCGGGTTCGCCTTTCAGCCTGCCGGTCACGAGTTCAAACCCAACGCAAGATGGTGATTTTCTTTTATTTTTTTGTACATATGGGGGGAAAAAAATGTATTCAATTCATGGTTTTATTTTAGGGCAAATAATAAGTCAGTTTTCCGAGCGTGTTCGTGGATTTGTGGATAATTGACAAAAGGGATTCGTGAAAACAATTTCACTTTCGACTAGGATTGATTTTTATCAAATGAACGATCTGATTTGTTTGATTCGAGATATATGAGAACACGTTGAGGACCTGTATTGAATTTCAGTCATGTGTAATATTGGGCATTCATGTGCAATAAATGCTCCCATCATTTATCAGTGACAACTGATCCATCACAATCATTCAGATTGAGTGGCTCAATACAGCGAATTGGCTTAGCGGGTTCAAATGATGAAATGATGAAACCACAAAAGTAGGAAAAACTCAAGTTTCTGGAACTTCCACAACTATCTTTCACAACCTGACAGCTTGGATCTAATAACAAAGTTTTGTTATTCTTATCTTTGTTGGCTTCTGTCACAAAGTTTGTAGTTTAAACATTCTTTTGTATGCTTAAGTGCTCTCTGATGTTCTTTAAACATGGATAAATCAGTTGTTCGTTCCAGTTCTTTCAGTGAACATTGGGCAAATTAGAAATTACAAAACAAAAATGAATACAGACGTCGCGGCAACCTCGGGCGACCTAACCTTGGACCGGTCAACACTCTAGATCGTAATCAATAAAAATTGAGGAATATAAACGTGCGAGTTGCGTGAGATAATTGGTCCCATTTATTAAGCACTATTTTTATTATAAATAACTGCATTTCACACTACAGTTTAATACACTAAATTTATGTTTATTACACTCTTTCTAAAAAAAAACCAGTGGTCTCATCACTGCACCCACAGCGCTTTTTTGGCCTTAGATGGCCGACCTGGTTTTCTTTTTTCCCCAATAGGAACATTCTTTGCTTCCCTCAGTTATTGCTATGCCCATGATGTGCTCACACTTATGTTTTCGCAAAAATAGGACAAGTGCAAGTACTTTCATCTACTGCACGTCAATCTGGGTCTTCTTATTCTTAATCAGGCTAAGCTTCTGCTTTGCTGTTGGTTCTGTTCTGTCACTCCAAAATCCCTGAGTTTGGAGAATATCGTCTTCGGTTTACAGTAGTTACACACATTCCTGTATAACTCACGTATTTTGTCTTTAGACAATTGCGGTATGCCCTAAGTTTGGAGCAACTCAAGTGTGTGTTTGTGTCTGTAGTGTATATATTTCGCATTGTTGTGAAGATAATTCAATGGTCGAAGAGATATTTAAATTGCCAAGCAGCTTGTTGCTAATTATCAAATTAAGTGACAATTTCAGCGCTTTAAAAAAAAAAAAAAATATTATCATTCAATTTAATAAAAATTTCTGGTTAAATTTATTTTCCTAAGGTCGAAGTCAAAACATATTTGATTTCTTATACCGAGGGTCACGAGGGAGAAAGTTAGAAAAACACTGTTGTAGATCATGTAGTTCTTCAAGATTGGTTTCAATGCACACATAACATTTGTCATATTTTGAACTTCTCAACAGCGTATTTGAAGAAGAAAGAAAAAAAAAAAAAAAAAAAAAAAAAAAAAAAAAAAATTGAGTGAGTGAAAATAACCGCTCCAACTTATCATTATTTTTGTAGTTAAGACCTTAAATGCCCTTCGAGTTGTGTTTATTTACCTAGCAGCTACCAAGTGTTTGACCACTCGTAATCATCCTAAGTGTAGTTACATACTAATAACAACCTCTTGACCATGGCCCACCAGAGACCCGCTGTCATAAAAGAACAACAAACACTACAACCATCTTTAGTGGCTACTAACCGTCCTTTCTTCGCAGATGAAACTGCGCCGCCTTTGTTTATGGATCGCCTCCACCTAAATTTTCAACGCCACAATAAACTCACGCGCCGCTTTAAGCCCGTGTATTACATAAAACGACGTCATTTGCGATTTTTTTTTCTTTTCCCATACCGAACGTGCAAATACAAGACCACGATTCGCATATTCATGACTACATCTGTATTCAATCATAGTACTGGCGTAAATTATCCGAGAATAGTTAATAAAAAGAAAGCGAAGAAATTGAGCGGCAGCCGGAGAATACGAAGAAAAAGAAAGAAAGAAAAAAAAAAAAGAAAAATTTGTTGATGAGAACTCGTTTTCATTCCACACTTGACGGCATTTTTTGACGACTGTTCGCTTTGCGTGCATTTCGTCTTTTTTACGACACCGCTGATGAAATTACCAAACCACGTTTTTCCCTACTAATATGGCGCAAGGATTTGCTGGCTTCACCTAGACATGTTTTGTTTCTTAGTCAGTCGACTTGTTTCCCAAAATGCAGAGCACAACCATTATGCGAGTTGCTTTTGCGCTCTTTGAAACCATATGTATGGAAATGAAGTACAAAACACACAGGACGATGCACTTTTCTCAAACAAATCATCCTACGAGACACTCGAAAAATGCGACTTGAACATAGAGGGGAATTGAGAGAAGAGAAAAAAAAAAAAAAAAAAAAGATATCGACCTTCTCTTTCTTTTTTGCTTTGATATATTTTTTTTATTCGTTCTCCTCGTTTTCTTGAGCTACTCTCACTGCCAAATCCCACCGGATGACACGTGGAATTGCGAAAATTGAATCAATGAATCGTCAACACATTTAATCAAACCCTCGTCTTTCTTCCTCTTACATCGTGTCAGTTCCGCCTGACAGAACCCTCCCATAAGCTTAACTTAATAACACCGGCTAGAGTTCAATTAAAGTCCAGCTTTATCCGTTTAAAAGTTGTTTATCAACACTGACCGCCACTTCCTAATGCCATTAGTGCGTCCTATTTTTATATTAGAATTGCGAAATTTTTCTCTGTTTACCCTCCGCGTGGTTCGCAATGAAATCGTCCGTAGAATGAAAGGGAAGGGGGGAAAAAACTGGAAAATACGATGTCTGGGGAGTGAAAAATAAATAAAACCACGAAGAGCAATCGGGCAGAAAACGCTCTCTTGTCAAAATTGAATTTAAATATTAATTAAATTAACATTCAATTCACCAAACTCATGCTTATCACCATCTGCTGATAAAAGCTCCGCCTGAAACATTGGCTGCAGCGCGCAGCACTTACAACTATTGCAGGGAAGCAAACGCGTCTATTTTTAGCACCAGCGAATATCCGAGCGTGGAAAAACAATAGCAGAAACTAACTTTATATTATTTTAGCGCTAGAAAAACATTTAATTACCAAAAAACAGTTTAAAAAAAAAAAAAAAAATCTTCGAAGAAAAAATCACAAAGAAAAATTTGCATATTGCACAAATTTCATAAGTAAATGAGGAAATGAGCATTTTGCAAGCTGCTCACTCGTTACCAAATAGTCCCAATTTGTCTAATCGTTTTGCAATAGAGCTAAAGATTTTTATTCCGCGTGCTTTGTTAAGTGGTTGAGATTTACATATAATTAAAATTTAAAATCGCAATTTAAATTTTTAATTCCCTCCCCCACCCGGTTGCAAAAAAAGGCACCCAATTACAAATAGTTGACGCGGGAGCGTTAGGATCGTAACGAGTTGCAATTACGAAACGATGAGATAAGAAGTGTCCACGTGTCCAATTGGGATTCGGTCGTGACATTTGACAAGCAATTTTCCCCCACCTATGTAGCATGAATTAATGCTCTTTCGCCATTTTGTTATTAAGCCTATCTCTGCGCTGTTGCTTATCTGTTGCAAGTTTATGAGGGCAAGTCAGGGTTAGGATCAGGGTCGGATAAATTTGCGAATAATTTATATTGATGACTCGTAGTGATACGTCGCCTCGCCACAAGCCGTAAATAATGCGAAAGGAATGAGATGCTGTTTCAAACAGATTCATTCTGATTAATTAAAGATTGTTTGCTAACACATAAAGCTATAGCTGCTGCGGCTTGAGTCTGCAACACGTTTAGTCTTATCTACGGGTTAGTAGACGCACCACGTCGTAAATAGCGGGGCACAAACGTGAACAACTCGCTATCAAATATGAGTTACAGATCGGCGATGAGAAATTGAAAAGGAAAACTAAAGAGCCGAAATAAAAAGAACAAATTGCGGCGCAGTTTTTCTTGCATCGAATTGCAAACATAAAAACAGCGAGTGTAAACGCATTACTGCAAGGTACAGTCGAAAGAGAAATGGCACCAATTGTGTACCGAAGCCGTTGTACAATAATAATTTTCTTGTAGTGGTGCCGACTAAGGAGATCGTGCCAGACCCTTCTCGGCTCCATGTAGCGTGAAAGAATTATGGCGGCTTGCACACTGACCACCTCGACATCCGAGGATATAAAATCCAGGCAGACGCGGATTCTGTTTTCGGATGCTTGTCAAAATGTCGTGTGGCCGTGTCAATTTCCCCTCGTCACGCACTGAATTTGAATATTTTTCTCTCCCCTTTTTTTCCTTGTCATCATCAACACTATTTCCATCCAACTTTTTTAAAAAAAAAATGTTTTTTTTCCTTTCATTTATCTTTTTCAATGGGAAAAAAAAAAGTCAAAGATTTTTTTATTTAAATATTTGAAGTAAATCTTTAAAAAAAAAAATATGCTATAATCGACCCAACATTAGGATTGAAAGTAATTTATATTAATTTAAGCAAAAGTTGGTTCTCTTGAAAAGAAATCTGGTTTCATTTGAAAATTCCAATTTCGGCAAAAAAGAAATTTAGAAAAAAAAAAAAAAAAAAAAAAAAAATTAAATTGAAAGAAATAGCTGAACGAAAAAAAAAATCATTTAAAAAAAATATATATATATCCATTCATCAAATTACATATTCCACGAATTAAATTTTCAGATTAAGTAACAATACACCTGATCTTCAAAAACAGAATGGAAAAAAAAAAAAAAAAAATTCAAATCTGAAAAATAAAAAAATAAGTTTGATTCTAAACAAAAACACTGATTTAATTTGCAACACCTCGCATGGCTCATTAAATTAAATCACCTCACAAAAACAATTTGCATGTTTAGCAGTTTTTCATATCGAAACATTAACTCCCATTTGACGTTTCAAATTTTTTTCTTCACTTTTCGCTCGCACGAATAAAACAGCAAAAAAAGAAGAAAATAAATAATAATCAAAGCATGATTCGTAGTAGAAATTATTCTCGAATCAAGTTTGCCATTGAATTTTTCGATAAGCACCGCGCGCTTAAATCCCATTACGAGAAAGCGCGTTATACGCTAAAAGTTCGTCATTTCTATGCTGGATGCGGGTTGGCGAAAAAAAGGAGAAAGAAAAAGTCTATTTGCCATACAATTGCCATCGTTGTGTTGATTTAACCTGGTCGTGCACGATATCGGATCACGAATCCTCTTCTATTACGGCGCCACCAGATATTGGGTTTCTGCCAGGCGCCGTTACACGCACCCACACGAATCGAAACTGTGGCACAAGGTCAGCAACTGCAGCAATTTTCCGTAAAGTAGCAGCGCCACCTTCGGCAAAAAAATAATAATAATGGGAATGGGGAGGAACTAGTATTGAAAATCGCTTTAACCGATTTGGAGTCTGAAACGGTTGAGAAGAGGTGTAAAAGGAAAGAAGCTGCCAATACAAAAACATGGCACGTCGGTGCAAACACTCGAGCGAAAATAAGCCATAGAAATTGGCCCAATCATTGTTTCACTTTACAAAACCCTCAATAGAGATGAGCAACCAACGGATGAATGTGAACAAAACAAAACAAAAAAATCTAGACAAACTACACTCATCTCGGCTTTTTATTTGGCGAAAAATAAAAGAAAAAAAAATCCTCCGTCACACTCGTTCCTCTTATTCCTACTTGAGACTTGACTCGAGACGAAAATGGATCAATAAGAAAAAGGAACTTTTGCGACCACCAACACCAACCAAACACCACCCGTCTCCATTAAATCCACTTTTTTAATCACCAACGACCCCTCATTGACACCGACATCCAAGCTCACCCACCAACGACGACCGTAATCCAATCCAAACACCCGGAAGCCAAACATCATCCAACCACGTGACCACCCTGACCCCAACCTAGGCGCGGTTGGCCAATAGTAAGGTGTTGCCGGGCAGGGCTCCCTATTTAACACCAGCTTCCACCCGCATCGCAACCATTTTCATCCCCAACAACCGAACGACCCAAACGCACGTGACCAAAAAACACAAAAAAAAAAAAAAAATCCCACAAAAAAAACCAAAAATGCTTAAACACGTGATCCCCCTCATGATCCTCCTCGCCGCCGCCGCCGCGCAGGACGACCCGACGACGACGACCCCCGACGCCGACGCGACAATCGCGCCGTCGCTCGCCGAAGAAACTCGCTTCCTCTTCCCGGGCTCCAACTCGACCAACGTCCAGGTGTCGGCGATCTCCGTCATCGGCGCCACGCTCATCGGCATCGCCATCGCGCTCGCCATCGGCGGCCTACTTCCGGCCTTCTCGGGCGCCGTCGGAGCCGCGAGTCAGTTCGGAAAACGTTCGTTACCCGACTACGATCCCTTCGACACGCAATCGCCTTTTAGTTTCTTCCAAATCCTCTCTCTGATCGACGGTTTCCGCGGTTTCAACGTCGCCGATGTCGACTGCCAGAAGAAGGTTGTTTGCGAACTCCACCGCACGGGGGCGTCCGTTTCCGGGCGCGACTTAGGCGTCTTAACCGACAAGGTTTTGGATGTTTTCAAGTAAGTTTTTTTCGTTTTTCCTAAAAAAAAAAAAAAAAAAAATAAATTAATTAATTTTTAACAATTTTTTTTTATATTTTATTTATAGTTACGTGTTGCCGCATGATGGCGACCAAGTGAACCAGCCGTTGCTGCGTCAGTATTTGGATGCGGCGAAGAAAGGGAAGGAAAAGGAGGATTGTGAGCGGGTGTACTCCACGTGCGAATACTCGGTGCGGAAGGTCATTAGGAGCTTGAACAACTGAAATTTGAAATCCAACCCATCTACCTTATAAAATATTTTTTTTTTATTGTATTCATAATTTTTTATGCCATTAATTATTACCAAAAAAAAAAAAATGTACAGGTTGTTTTTAAAACCTTTTTTTCTGGCTGTTTTACTAAATTTCCCGTTTTCCAGTCCACTCGTGAATTGCGATTACGACCAAACAAACGTACAAACCATTCACGAGTGAACTGGAATCGGTTAATTTTTTAATTTTTTTTAATTTTCTTAGCCCGTTTATGTTTTTGTAGTTTTATATACTTATTATTATTTGTTTTATAACTTATTATTATTATTTAAATTATTATTTATTATGTACTTCATAATACGGCTCAAATAATGCTGAAAAACAAATTTCGACTGTACATTTTGTGTGAAATAAAATAGCATCTTTTTATTCAAATTCAAAGCAGCCATTTTGTTTTTATTTTTAAAAAAATTAAATTTTTTTTTTTTCAATTTTTTTTTTTTATAATTTTCGGGGTTTATTTATTACCCGAATAACCCAGTGGGTTTTTTTTTTTGGGGGGTCCCCACAGTCCGGAAACTGGCGTCGCCCACATCTAATTAAACGTGACCGGTCTCGACAGGCGCCGGCCGGTCAAGGGCACGAAAATGTGGGGCGAAAACTAGTGGGGAAAGGTCATCGTACCTTTGGCTGGCGGGTGGTACTGGGAAAATGGGAGAATTTTGTTTGGAGTGGTGGAACGAGGAACGTGTACGGGAGAGTTTGTTTGTTCATTAACAAGGAAGTGAATTGAATTGCATTCATTCATTCATTGGATCAGATGGGCGAATCGTGTTTTTGTGTCGGTTGAGTGGAGATTTTTGAGGAAATAAATAAGATCGATTTTTTTTTTTTTTTTTTTTTTTTTTTTTTTTTAAAAAAAAAAATAAAAAAGAAAATGCGGAAATATCGATATGTTTTGTTGTTTTAAGAGAATTTTATCGATTTGTATGAAATCTATCACTGTTTATCGATTTTCAAGACGGCGTTTGATTATTATTTTTTTTTTTTTTTAAATCGATTTTTGAAGATGTTAATAGTTTTTCGATTTTTAATCGATTTTTAAAAGACGGTTTTACGATTTTTTGATTTTTTAATTTTTTTTAAATAAAATAAATCAACTTTTGGGGTTTTTCCGATTTACTTAGAATTTACAACGATTCTTCAATTTTTAATCGATTTTCAAAAGAATGTTTACGATTTTTCAATAAACAATCAATTTTTGGGATTTTTCCGAAATATTGATCGATATTCTTGAACATTACAACGGGTTTTCGATTTTTAATCGATTTCAAAAGAATGTTTATAATTTTTCAATAAAATAATCAATTTTTGGGGTTTTTCCGAGGTATTGCTTGTTTTTCTTAGAATTTACAACGATTTTTAATCGATTCCCAAAAGAATGTATATGATTTTTCAATAAAAAAAAAATCAAGTTTTGGGTTTTTCGAGGTATCGATCAATTTTCTTAAAAATTAAATTACAACGATTGTTTTTATTTTTTTCTTCATATTTTTGATTGATTTTCATGAGAATTATCACTTTTTTCGATTTTATTTACACTTTTCATTTTAATTAATTTTCGTGATTTTATTCCTAACTTTTTTCGATTTTTCCTCCAAATTTTACCACTTGGTCTCTCGATTCTCCCGTCAATTTTCGATTTATCAGTCGATTTTCGATTTTTCTTCTCACTTATTGCCCCCAAATATTCCATCACATTTCGTGATTCTATTCCCACCTTTTTCGATTTATCCATTAGGTTTTCGTAATTTTTTCCAATTTTGTCGATTTATCCATTAGATATTCGTATTTTTTCTTCCAACTTTGTCGATTTTCCCACCAACTTTCGTGCCTTCTTCACTTTTGTCGGATTTTCAACGATTTACATACTTTTTCTCCATTTTTTCGACATTTCCATCAATTTTCTCCATTTTTTCGACATTTACATCAATTTTCTCCATTTTTTCGACATTTACATCAATTTTCTCCATTTTTTCGACATTTACATCAATTTTCTCCATTTTTTCGACATTTCCATAAATTTTCTCCATTTTTTCGACATTCCCATCAATTTTCTCCATTTTTTCGACATTTCCATCAATTTTCTCCATTTTTTCGACATTTCCATCAATTTTCTCCATTTTTTCGACATTTCCATCAATTTTCTCTATTTTTTCTACATTTCCATCAATTTTCTCCGAATTTTTAATTTTCCCATTAATTTTCATACATTTTTCGACATTTCCATCAATGATTATAACTTTTATTCACTTTTTCGATTTTCCCATCAATCATTACGACTTTTATTCACTTTTTTAGATTTCCCCATCAATTTTCATAATTTATTTCTTCCCAATCTAAGCAACTTTCCTCACAAACTCAACATCACATAAATATCAACCAATAATCCACAATACTTAACCCCCAAAGCAATCCACCCAAAACCAAAAACAATAAAAAAAAAAAAAAAAAGCCCAAAACAAGACTAACACACATTTACTTCCGGTTCACTAAATGACATCATTTACGCAACTCCAAACCGGAAACCCTCTGTAGGTTTATTGATTTTGGCTTGGAAGGGCACCCCAATGCCCGAATTCCGAGCAACTAGACACACTCAAGTTCTGTGGGTCAAAAGTGCTCAGCTTGACGTCACACCCAGACACTTTCCATTGGTCCACCTCAACCTCCATAGCCATTGGCTCAGCCGTCCAGCTATAAATTCAATCCCGGCTCATCTCCGTCTCAAATTATCCTCACAAGTGCGCCGTAGTACACCCCAAAACTCAGGTAACCAAAAAAAAAAAAAAAAAATTATTAATTTCAATTTAAAAAAAAAAAAAAAAAAAAAATTAATTTTTAAAAATTATTTTAAATTATTTTAAAATTAGACAAAATGCCGCGCACATTATCATGGCTTCTAGTGAGCGTGTTATTCGGCGTTGCCATAGCAACCGACTCATCCTCGCAACCGCAGCCGTTGTTTAAGCCGATGCCATTCCAAGCCCGGTCGCCAAACTCACGTTTATTCGTCGGTCCGTTCGGTAACATCGCGTCGGTGGTTTCGTCCCTCGGATCGGTCGGTGTTTTGGGCGTCTTTTTATTGTTTTTGGTCTTCCTTCCGTATATTGTCAATCTCATCATTCTGCCGCTGCTCGGCGCGCAGCAAGGACTAGGAGGAATTGGAAGGTAAGAATTAGTTATTTTTATGTTTTAAACTAGTTTAAAATAAAAAATTCGACTAAAACACATCAAATTAAGTTATAATTAGATTATATCGAGTATAAAATCCTAAATAAAAATGGTTTCCGGTTGTTTTTAGTCCGATTTTCGACCATGATGGCGAATATAGACGGTTTGATTTAAAAACTAAATTCACTCTAGCGGCGAATTTTGATATTAAATAAAAATTAATTTCACGTTTTAAACCATTTTAAACCAGAATATTTATAGAAAATATATGAAATCAAGTTATAATTACATTGTATCGAGTATAAAATGCTAAAATAATATCGTTAACAGATGGTTTTAGTCCGATTTTAAACCATGATCGTGGACAGACACTAAAGACAGTTTGATTTAAAAATTGAATTCACTCTAGCGACGAAATTTGATACTAAAAATCACTTTTTTCGTGTTTTCTAACCGTTTTCAACAATTTTTTCCAGATCTTTGAGCGACACCACATCGTATTACAACAACAAACATAAAATATTGGAAACACTCACATTTTTGGAAGAAGTTTGGCGAAAATTCGACGCGAAAGACCCAGAATGCCAGAAAAGCATGTTGTGCCAAATGCACGTCGAGGAGGAGAACTTGGGATACCTTGGCAAAAGGGCCGCCAAAGCCATCAGGTACAACAAAAATTTAAAAAATTTAACGTTTAATTAAAAAAAAAAAATTTTCTTTTCATTTTTTTTAAGTTATTTGACTTATTTGGACGGTTTGGACATGCCAAAAGCGATCAAAACGATCGTTTCCGGTTACACCACGGCGATCCGTTATGGCCGCGAACAGAAAATGTGTCCGTACCATTGCCCCTTCTCCCTGACCGACACAATCAAGAAAATGAACGAAACTAACCCGCAATGATATTTAAATCGTGTTCTACCGTTTATGGATTAGTCAGGCCAATTTTATCAAATTTTCTGTTTCGTGTTTGCCATTTTTATTTTATTTTTTTTCTTAAAATGTAGTAATTTTGTGCTCATTTATTTATTTTTTTCTTTCTTCCCCACTTTTAAATTAACACTCTCAATATTTATTTATGTCTTAATGTCAATGTGTGAAAATAAATCGTTGTTTTTCTAGTTTTCTTGTGATTTTCTTTTGAATTTTCGCGCCATTTTGTGGTAGGGCTGCGGGGAAATGAGTTTAAAGAAATTGCGGTTTTTGTTTTGAGTGGTTTTAGTTGTTTATTGTGTTCGTTAGAAGTTGGTGATGTGGATTAAATTGAAAGGATAAATTAAATTGACTTACAGTTTCGGGTGAAGGGAGATTCGATGAGGGAAGACGAGCTGGGATGTTGGTTGAAGTTTCCGCCATTAAGTGTTCTCGGAGATCTCGCGAGGTTTAAGAACGTGACCCGGATCGTTTGTCGATACTAATGACGTCAGAATCCATCCAAAATCAAGCTATTTCATCATATTTGATTGCAAGAAAGAAATATTTTTTTATTCTGTTTTGAAAAACAAATTAATTTGTTAAGTTATTAATCGTAAATTTGAAATTTCACTTCCGGAACACAAACAAGAAAAAACATGGCCGTTTGGCAGAATTAAACTTACAATCCTTTAACATCGTTTTCAAACTCAATTACTTATAAATTCAATCACTTCTGGAGTTTAAAAGGCGTAAAATATATGACGACCATATACTTTTCCTTAAAATATATTCAAATACCGTTTTGTAAAACAAAAATGGCGGTATTTGGCCTTCGACTGATCTGCATACACTGCAGTTCGTATACAGAAATGATTTTTTTCTTAAGTATTTTGATATTTTTTCATTGAAAAACGATCAGGATTATAATCAAAACACAAAAATAGAAAGAAAAGAAATTATATTCACATCTTTTTCTTTTTTAAATTAAAAAAAAATCAATAAAAAGTGAAATTCCATAACAATTTACATACAAATCAAATTTTTTCAAATTTAATACAAAAAAAAAAAGAAATTCCAAATTAATTTACAGTAAAACCATTTTCTTTTCATCTTCAATGATAACTTTTTAAAAAATCCTTATTAGACAACCACTAAAAACTACACAAATTCGCATTTTTAAAAAAATAATTATACATTCATTTTGTTTTTCCTTCTCAAATAAACTCGACAAATCCCCCCACAAAAAAAAAAAATTAAAATCAAAAAAACAATTAAACAAACGAATGGTTTTACCCTAATTTATGCATATTTCATCAAGAGTATTTTTTCCGATGCATTTGACATTCAAAACTCCACACAATCCTCCATTTTCCGTTAAAAAAAAATTAGTTAAACAAAGAAAACAAATCGGAAAAACGAAAAAAATCGATCATAATCCAACTTTCTGACTAAAATTAGCCGCAATCCGTGATCTAAGACGCGTTTTGATCTGCGATTGATGCGTGGGGGTGCTCTGGGAACTGGAATTGTACACTTCCGGCGCTGTAAAACAATCGTTGGACGCAGTCAGATTCTCGCACGATTTACAATTGTCGACATTGCCAAAATTCGCCTGAAAAATTTTAAAAAAAATCAAAAAAAAATCAAAAAAAAAATCTATATTTTTGTTTAAAATTAAAATCGATATTTACAGGGATCGCGTAGATGACCGGCGTTGAAGGCGAGAACTGTGGCTGGACTGGTGACGAGGCCGGGGTCCGAGATGTCGAGTTTTGGGCAGAAACAACATGGTGATGGACACCAGATGCATTCTCCTCCTCCGTGGTTAGATTCAACCCTTGACGGAGTGCGGTCACCAATGAATCCTGCGTGACAGCACAGGGCTTACTTGGGTCCCGGTTGAAACCTGGTTGTCAATCGGTATGGTGGAAAAGGTGGAGGTTAAAAAACGAGTTGCACAAAAGTGGGTTATGTGGGGTTTTTTGGTTCACAAACAGCGGGGGAAGGGAGAGAAATTGATGGAATTGGGTTTGATGTTTTGGGGTTTGGGAATGTTTGTAATCCGTTTCGGGGGATAAATCGAAGCTGATTTATCACTTTTTTTTTTGGAAAAAATTGATTAAATTTCATTTTTGTTGAAAAAGTTATTAAATCTTTAACAAATTTCATCAATTTTTAAAAAGAAATTTCATCAATTTTTAAAAAGAAATTTCATCAATTTTTAAAAAGAAATTTCATCAATTTTTAAAAAGAAATTTCATCAATTTTTAACAATTTTTAACAAATTTAAATTTTTTCAACGAATTTCCTCAATTGTTTACGATTTTTTAATGAATTTTGTCAATTGTTAACAATTTTTTAATAAATTTCATCAATTGTTAACGATTTTTTAATAAATTTCATCAATTGTTAACGATTTTTGAACGAATTTCATCAATTGTTAACAATTTTTTAACGAATTTCATCAATCGTTAACGATTTGTAAACGAATTTCATCAATTGTTAACGATTTTTTAATAAATTTCATCAATTGTTAACGATTTTTGAACGAATTTCATCAATTTTTAACGATTTTCTTACGAATTTCATCAATTTTTAACGATTTTCTAACGAATTTCATCAATTTTTAACGATTTTCTAACGAATTTCATCAATTTTTAACGATTTTCTAACGAATTTCATCAATTCTTAACGATTTTCTAACGAATTGCATCAACTTTTAAATGAATTAAAAATTTTAAACGATATTTTAACGTATTTTAAATTTTAACCGATTTTTTAAACGAATTTCATCATAAATTATCGATAAAATTCATTTGTCTAACAAATTTTCGTTATTTTAAAAAAAAAAAAAAACCGAAAATTTGATTTAAAAATTAAAAATTCACACCGAAACGATTAAAACGAGGTTAATGTCTTGTAAACACGAAATCAATTCCAAATTATAATTTTTTTTAACCTGGTGGTCCCATCAAAGGCGTGTCAAATCTAATCAAATCACTTTCGAATTGGTTTGGCTGGATTGAAGGCGACGGAATACAACTGGGAACAGGAGCGCTCAATAAATCCACCGGCGTATTACTCATCGTTTTATCAACTAAAATTAAATTTTAAAAACAAAAAAATTAAATTAACACAAAATCCCACGTAAAACTTCGCGTCAAACAACCTCCGGAATTATTTTCGGTCGAATTGTGACTTTTAAGCGATAAAGTATGCAATGGCGAACCTAAAACGCATTCAAGTTATTAGTCGGGAGATTAAAAAAAAAAATCGATTTTTGTATTTTACCGGCGAGAAATTCCCTGTTTAAACAGATTGTGCGTTTGTTGTTCTTTCCGCGCAGGTGAGCGATTTCGGGGATGGCCTGAAAAAGCTCCACCATGGTAGGAAATCCCAAATCTTCGGGGAAACATTCTACGTCGAATCGTTGTTGGTAGAATTGTTCGAAGTTATTTAGGGACATTTTCCCGTGGTGATCGTGAAGTAAAAGATGCACGTTTCTTGCAAATAACTGCAGAGGTTTCAAGCTTACTTTGGCGTTTGAATGGCGACCATCAAACTAAATTGGAAGAATATTAAAAGATGAGATTCAGAAATTTTTTTCAACGTTAAACTGAATTAAAAATCGATTTTTTGTAGTTTTATACAATTTAAAAATAGATTTTTGTAAATTTTGTACAATTTAAAAATCAATTTGTCACTTTTAACCGTAAATATTAGTTTTTGAACCAATTTAAAATCAATTTGTCAATTTTAACCGTAAATATTAGTTTTTGAACCAATTTAAAATCGATTTCTATATTTTAAAACAATTTAAAATCGATTTATGTAATTTTAAAACAATTTAAAATCGATTTTTGTAATTTTAAAACAATTTAAAATCGATTTTTGTAATTTTAAAACAATTTAAAATCGATTTCCATATTTTAAAACAATTTAAAATCGATTTCCATATTTTAAAATAATTTAAAATCGATTTTCACATTTTAAAACAATTTTAAATCGATTTTCACATTTTAAAACAATTTAAAATCGATTTTCACATTTTAAAACAATTTAAAATCGATTTTTTTTCCATTTGATAAAGTTTTTAATCGATTTTTCAATTTCTTTAAGATCAAAAATTGATTTTTCCAATAATCAAATTTCCTAATTACCACAATAAACTCTTGCAATTCATCCGCTAATTGAATAATATTACAGGAATACGTAAAACGTTGTAAAAACAACTCATTAAACTCCGTAGCAAAAACCAGGCCTGGTGGAAGCTCCATCAGGAGGCGTCGAGCATTCAAACACATTTGTCGCAAGAAACTATTATCCGCGAGCTTCACTACAGGTCCACCAGAAGTTTCGACTACCTAAATTAATCAAACAACAAAAATCAAATTCAAAACATCTCATTTCTACACCGATATATCGTAAAAATCGACTAAAATCAACTCAAAATTCAATATTGACTAATTACCTGCACAGCGTGCCTAATTTTCGACAATAATTCAAGCTCGTCGACCACTTGAAAATCATCCAAATTAATTGGATGACCAAAATTTTGCGTGTAGACTTTCATCAATCGAATAAGTGGTATCGATAAATCCCACGACGATCTGACCAAACTAGTTATTTGATCGACTAAAACGCGAAGTAATTCTTGTTCCTCTAAGATTAATACTTTTTCATCGCCGTCGCCATTTATCTAAAATTAGAAAAAAAAAAAAAATTTTAAATTTAAAAAATTTAGAAAATTATTTTAAAAAATTATTTTAAAAAATTTCTAATTTAGAAAATTATTTTAAAAAATTTCTAATTTAGAAAATTATTTTAAAAAATT
>JAQFXT010000496.1:0-35367 GCA_034683725.1 Strigamia crassipes
TATTAAACGGAGATGACGCGCAATTCTAGGAATTACATTTTTTAACACATTGATTTGTACGACACATCGTAAAAATGAGTTTGTGCGTGTGGTGTCATTTTTTTTTTAGCGTTGGCGCACCTTCTGTTGGGAAAAAGCGTAATTTTTTTTAAATTGAATTTTATTGAAAAACTAAAACTAAAATTAAAATTTTAACCAATTTCCTTCGAGTTCACGCGATTCGGTTTTAAATTTATCAACTTTAAGTTCAACAGTGGAGAAAACATGTTTATTCACAGTTAATTGAGAAAATTTGAAAAGAGTAAACTTTCTTTTGTTTGTGGCTGCGGCTCTGCGCACGTTTGCTTTCGACTTGACACTTTTGAAACTCTTGAAAGAAAAGTTTGGACTTGCACGATTCTATTTCATCTTTGTAAAGTTTGGCCATCGACCGAGTGTGCAGCCGTGAAGCCGCGATTGTGCACTTGGGGCGCCTGGGTTGCGCGCAACACGCGCCAAACTTAATTTCCGGCTCTCTCATTCTATAGATGAGCTTTTATAATAGCACAGACTGCCACTGATACCAGATACAATAAAAAAAAAAGTACAGAAAGATGTGACAAGTGAATGTCAAGCTGCGCACCCGTAAATGCGCACATGTCAATCACGCTAGACTTCTAATGCTTTTGTTGATACTGAATGAGGTTATCAAAAAGAATTAAAAATCATATTGAAGATAAATGATAGGGAACCCGTAAGAGATTTGTCGGATAAATAGGAAAATGTCACTTGACATCAACTCTCAAGTGCCAATTATGTGGAATTGAAAAATGGATTGGCAGTGAGCATTGGATTATTTAATTCAATTGATCTTGTGGTTTTATAAGTTTTTTAAATAAATGATATTCTTTTTTATTTGTAAATTATTTATAAGGATTTATGTTTTTTTTTTTTTTTTTTTTTTTTCACGTAATTTTTGATGATCTGGGCTCATGGGTCACCACGACAAAATACTTCGAAATTATTTTTGTTTTTGACATAAAAATTATTACTGTAAATGACCTAAAACATTAATAATGTGGCTTTTGTTGTTGTTTTCGTTTCTAAGAGATCGGTAGTTGTTTTTGTTGTTATCTGCGTTTTATTTGATCCTTAAGCTTCATAATGCACGAAAAAGAATCAAAAATTAATTGATAGTTTTTTTTCTTTGTTTAAAAAATTGATTTGGATATCTGATGAAGATGGATGAGTTTCATTAAAAATATATTTTTTTCCCTGCTTTGTAAATGATTATTTGGAGCAATTTATAAATATATTTTTTCCTCCAAAGTGTAAGTAAGCGCAAAGTGATGTTGGAGGTTTTAATCAATTTTTCCAGCCGTGAGATTGTTAGTTAAGGTAGAAATAACAAATTAATTGGGCCTTTAATTGAGTTGAGCTTGAGCGTGCATCGAATGTTGCCACTGCTGATTAAATGTGTGTTGGATAGTTGATAGTTTTGTATACATAATTTGAGTTGATGGGGAGAAATGGTTTTAGTGTTGAAAGGGTTGGAGGAGTTCCACGAAACGGAATTTATTCGGCATTCAGAGACTCTGCATTTTTTGTTATATTGCACTTGTTATCAAATTGAAAAACTTGCAGAAGGACTCGTACAAGCTTAGTTTCATTTGTTCATATTCAATTTCAAGAGTTTTTTTTTCTTTTTGAAATTAATTTGAATTCCACGAATAGCTACGCAGATTTTGATCCGGTTAACAACTAACTACACTAATAACAAATCTCGACTGTTTTTTTCCAAATGTAATTTTTTTTTTTATATATATATATATATATATATAAAGAAAAAAGTTGAATTTGTTTTTTTTTTTTTTTTTTGCGGAAAAAATGTAATTCCATGATTTCGTCTTGGTGATTTTCGGATGACCGCTGGCGATGGGAAAGGCCAGGAAGAAAGATTCCATTTCAAGAGAAGAAAAAAGGTTTTGGCAATTTTTTTTCCTTCAGCCTGGAGCTCATCCAAGCTAGTGACAACTAGGACAGACAGAAAATGGACTGAAGGATTGTGACATAGGGAGATAGTAAAAATGGAGCGAAGAAAGAGATTGTATAAAATTTCTGTAGGCTTTGACGCTGAAAACTTAATCCCATTTTTCTTAATATTTTTTTTTGTGATTCAATTTGTTGGTTTTTTGTTTCTTTGCAGTTGTGATGCAGTTCTACGAAGTACAGGTGTACGACGAGTTTGTTATCACAGGCAACACTGCCGTTCTTCGCTGCCATATCCCTAGTTTCGTGGTCGATTACGTGACGGTCACTTCTTGGATCAGAAACACCGAAGAGATCCACCCATCCTCTAGAACAGGTACACAATAGCTAATCAAAATGGATTTTTTCTATAATTGTGATGCACGGGTCTAATATTTCTTGGTCTAGATGAAAAATACATGATCATTCCTTCGGGAGAACTACACGTCAAGGACGTGGGCGCCAACGACGTATTTCACTCTTACAAATGTCGCACCGTGCATCGATTGAGCGGGGAGTCGAAAGTGAGCGCCACGTTTGGAAAAATCATAGTCACAGGTGATTTATTTATTCCATTTGATCGTTTCTAATGAATTGAGTGAGCGAATAAATAATGAAAATAAAAGTCCCACGAGAGGGCGTCTGAGAGGTTTTAAAAGTTTTTTCGTGCCTCTATTTAACGTTGGTTGTATCTAAAAGGTGGAGACGAGGGCTGAATTTCGATTTATTTGGTTTGTAGGTCCCTGGCTGGCCTTTTTTTTAGCTCAAATTTAAAGCCGTTGCGTTTCTCAAGCGTATCTGCAGAGAGCAAATGTGCGTTAGTGTCCATTTCCCAGCGGGCGCTTTCATTCTTCTCGACTAGAGCTATTCAAACTCATTCTTTTTAACTTGTGGTCACAGCTGCTGAGATAGATACATGAATGCACTTTGCTGGAAAACTATTGTGCTGTGGATGTAAACAAGGGAAGGAAGGGGCTGCGGCCACCGCAATAGAATTGCGTTTAAGACGCAATTCTAATGCTTTTAATATTGTAATTTCTGTTTTTGACATGTGAATAATTTTGTTTACCGTTTCTCAGATCCCCGAAGTAGTATTCCACCTCGGATAACCGACTCCAAATCGAGTGTGGTGGCAAAACAAGGAGAGAATGTGGTGCTCCCTTGCGCCGGTCAGGGTTATCCAATTCCCGTCTACAGGTATGGAAGATTTATTATGTTTTGCACTTCTGCCCGTACTAAAAACAGTTGATCATTTTTAAAGACTTTAATCATACGAATATTACAAAATGTAATCGTTTTTGCTCATTCGATCGTATAAAAAAAAGCAGTTTGGTAATTTTAAAACTATTTAATCACAAGATAGTCACTTTATGGATTTTTATGATTAAATTAAAAATTATAATTAAATTATGATGAAAGGTGAGCTTAAAAATGATCAAAAAATGGATCAATGTTTTTGTAAGGGAGGTTTGCAAGAAACGAAGTTTTTTGTCTATTTAACTTCTTTGCGGTTACGCTATTGTTACGATACTGTTGGACTAATTGAGTTAATGAATGGGACTGGGCATGGGGTTAATGTAGTAACGGCGGGGGGACGCCAATGTTTGTGGGTTGTAGACAATTTGCATTTTAATGAATATATTTACTTCTGTTTTGTTTTTGTTTGTTTAGTTGGTTTGTTTTGACGGACGACGGTCGTTCGATCAGTGTCCAAGCTTCCACTAGAATTCGTCCAGCAGGTGGCAATTTGCTCCTAGACAATGTTCGTCCTTCAGACAGCGCAACTTATGTGTGTTTCGTCAATAACACAGTTGGCAGCGAGAAAATCGACACAATTCTTACAGTAATAGGTAATTTTATTTCTTTTTTAAATAGAAAAAAAAAAATTCTTTTTCTGGAGAGGTTAATGGATACAACGGTTGAGTTACTGCGCAGTTGATTTAACTGATAAACGTGATAGATGACGGCGATGGCCGCGCTTCAATTGAATGGAAAACTGAAGCCTACTTACGATTGAAAAGGGAGATAAACATTTAAATTCCGTTGGTCGTATTGTGTTTGATGAAGAGGCAGAGAAATGTGATTTTTTCCACACATTTATACGTGAATTGATCGGAGCATGTTGTGCCGTTGATGGTTTTTATAAACCTTTTTGTGTAGTTTTTGTAGGTGGCATGGTAGCACAACAGCTTTAAAGCGATGCAGTTGCCATGGCAAAATGAAGTCCAGCAACGAGTTGCGCAATAAATATTTCAAAGTTTTCTGCCGTGCTGATGGGATATTTATTGACATTGCAGTTTATTAAGTAATAATTGCTATAAATCTACTTGATTTGTGCCAAACTATGGGGAATAAAGCAAATTTCCCGTCATGGTTACTCGTAAAGGTGCACTGTACAAATGGAAATACCATTTTACAAAATATCGTAAAATACTCGTAAAATGATTCAAGATCTTTACAATTTACTTTAAAAATTCAATATATCTTTAAAATTAATTAGATTAGAACGTGTTCACGAAAATTTCGAAATTTTAACATGATAAATATAATTATTCTCTCCCAGTACCAGTACTAGTCACGGACACATAACGAATGGCCCCACCCAATCCTTGTTGGGGAATGAGGAGTGCTATCTGTTGCCGGCAGTTGGTACTAATAGTGGTCAGTTATTCCCATCGTTTTAAGTTGACATGGGATGATGTAAGAGAGACCACAATTTTTACTCGTTGGTTCGAGGTAAAAATGTTTAATTTGGGAGCAGTTTATGCGGTGGAATTTGAAAGGATTCCGGTTTGATTTGCTGCTTGTTTCTTACGGTGCAATGGCGAACCAGATCATAACGCTTGCTCTTTACGGCGGATTAGTCGGTTTATTGTATTTAATTTGAGGTTGAGTCGCAGGAAGGCAACGAAATGAAATGTAGAGTCGAGAAACAAAGTAATGCGTAATTTGTTATGGTGGGCAGTTAGTTAACTTGTCTGTACAGTTTATGGGTTGGCAATTTAAAGCGCTGGTGTGAAGCGTGTCGCCTCATTTGCCCAGTGATAATTATCCCGATTACATTGTCGCCGAGTTTTGGCTTTACGGAAGAGGCTAGATAGTGGCGGACGACAACTTACATGGATCATTTGATCGCTCACTGACACGTGAATATGGTGAGAAAGCGAGGCCGATTGTTGTTAAAAATGACGAACATTTTTAATGGCACGTTGGAGAAAGAAATGAAAGAAATGAAAGAAAAGAAAAGAGGCGAATGCAATCGTTTAAGTTGCGCCCTCACTCACTCACTCACTCTTTGATTTATTCGTCTTGCGTTAGAGATTTAAAAGTGAATTCCGTCAACTAATTTATTTAAATTCTGCCGCAAATCCCCGTGTTCGGTCTCAATTTTAAAAATGAAAAATTTGAAAACTTTTTTTTTAAATTTTTTTCTTAGCACTTTTTCTGTGTCAGGGTTTCGCAAATTAATGCGTTATTTCAAATTTTCCAAATGGATTTTTTTTTTTTTTTTTTTTTTTTTTTGTGGATGATTGAAGTTTTGCAATTTGGTTTTATACAGGAATCGAAATAGCGTCTGCTTTATTTTGTGAAAGTATAGTTCGATTAAGTAAAGCAGGTAATGGGATTACTTTTATTCTAGGGATATTGAATGCTCAAGTGTGGTGCGGTCTCTACTTGTGGATTTTTAAGCTTTTGCCAGAGGAAATTGCACAGCTTCCTTTTTAAGTACGAATTGAATTTTCACGTTGCTGAGAAGTTTGCACACTTTTGGCCAAGTTGTGATGAATTTTCTATCGTTTTTCTATGCATAGCCTTGGGTTTACTTTTATCTCAAATTAAAAATCGCGTTTTGCTGTTGGATTTTATTATAAAACTAAAAAGATGAGTTCATCAAATTATTAATTAAATACACAATTTTTTTTTTCTTTTTTTTTTTTTTTTTAATTTTGTCAAAAAAAATTCATTAATTTATTGTAATTTTTTTTTTCCTTGTTGGAGGATTACGTTTATTAATCATTTTACCTCGCGATTTTTAATTACACGCGTTATAAAAGGAGTAAAAAATGGATTAAAAGTAACGTCGTTTTTTCTCTCTCTCCGTTTAAGAATTAATGCGAGATTTATCGTAAAGAAATTTATCGGGTCTGTATTTTTAAATTTACATTAACAGTGCGGCACGTGCGCGAGACAAGTTGTTAAATTTATGTTAGCGTTTATGGAGTCGGGACGAAATGTTCTCCCGTTTTTTTAAAAATGAAAAAAGTATTTCTTAAACGTCGACGTTCATAATAATAAACAAACATCTTTGGGTGCAATTTAAAGAGATTAATTTTCTTTCATTTTCTTTCGTTTCCTGACGTCCAAAACACTTAAGGAGTTAGTGTCGAAACCCATTTCGCGGCCCGTTAAAAAAGGCACAAACTTAGACAAAACTTCAACATTTAATTATTTTTAAAATTATTTCTTTTGAGCAAACGACGAGAAAAATGTAAATTCAAAACGTGCGAAACGTAATTTAATTTCCTGTACTTTTTTTTCCCGTCTCGGAATAGTGTTAGAGCTTTGATTCCTGCTGGGACATCGAGCATAAAACACACTCACTTCAGGAGTCCTTTCCTCGCTTTTATCCCATTATGCGGTTGATATATTACTAAAAGGAAATTTTTTTTCTTATTTTTTGTTTATGTTTACCCAGCTCCCTTATCAGCTTCCATTCAACCTCATCAACAAGTGGTGGACCTTGGCAAACCAGCCTCGTTTCAGTGCATCACCTCTGGCTACCCCATTTCGTCGGTCAAGTGGCTCAAGAATGGACAAGATGTCTCGGGGGAAAGAACCTCTACTTTGTCGCGAGATGTGCTTCGGGTCAACGGTGCAGCCCGGGAAGACCGAGGCATGTACCAGTGCGTGGTCAGCAACAGCTACGAGTCGGTGCAGGCATCGATGGAATTGCGCTTGGGAGGTGACTACATCTATTTACACATTTCGGCTTTGCTTCATCCTAGTTAATGGTCTCGGATCGCTCGGGGGATTTGAACATTCGACACGCTTTGCCTTTTCCTTTCAAAACTCAAACAAACAAAAAAATTTAAAACGAATTAAAGTTTGCAAATATATATACATATACATTTTTATTATTATTATTATTATTATTATTATTATTATTATTATTTTCAATTAGAGCTTTTTAATGGGATTAAAATTTTGAAGTTGAACTGCGATTCCGTATTTGTTTTTGAAGATAAAACGGAAAAAAATTTAAATCAAATAATGCAGGAAAGCACCACCGGCTAAAGATGACATTTATAAACGGGAGAAAAAAAATGAAAGTTTCGTGCTCAGCTCGAATTATTGATGTTCGGCTGGTAATTCTTGTTTACTTTGACATTTCTATCACGATTGAATAAACGGTATTAATTCACCTGCCACAGATGCTATAAAGGTCTAAATGTTTTATAAATAAAAATTTGACGCGATTTGAGTCGGATCAAAATTTGATCAACTCCGGGAATTGTTTGATCCGATTTGACTTGACTGACAGGAATGACTTTTGGCTGGAAATTTTTATCAGCGATTTGCCGTTAGAGTAAAGCGTTTTATCGGGGGATATAAAAATGGCGAAAGTGTTTAATTGGATTTTTCTTTTCGGGTAGACATTTCTCCGGTTCTCCATTCGGTTTTTACGGAGAAGATCGTGCAAGCCGGAAGTGTCGTGTCTCTCGAATGCGTAGCTTCCGCTAGTCCGGCGCCGCTCGTTACGTGGACATTGGACGATGAGCCCATCAAACCAACGACTGGCGACGGAAATGGGGTGCGCCTCATCGACCACAGCGTCGACGGAGAAGGAAACGTGCTCAGCGTTCTTAACGTTAGCCGTATACAAGTGCAAGACGGTGGAGAATACGCATGCGCAGCCAAAAATAAAGTGGGCAAGATTGTTCACTCGGCTAGAATCAACGTTCATGGTAAACACGCCCACGAAAAACATAAATAAATAAATAAAACGGACAAAACAAGAAAAGGATGAAATTTGATTGTCGGATTTTGTTTATTTTTATTTTTATTTTAAAATTTAAAATTGAGTTTACATCCATTAGGGGGTGAAGAAGAAAGTGGTGATCAACACGAGCGCGTTTAATGCGCTCATTTTGCATAATCTTTGTTGTTTCATCGTAATCACAATTTTAATTAGCCACTTTAGTTTTAACACGTTTCTTGAATAGCCCTTCACGGCTTGTGCACATGGCAGGAAGAGTGTGATTTGTGATAGACACACGGGTGTGTTTTGGCTTCGCAATTTGAATTACGAGCCCGATATTTTACGTTGACTGATCGATTTCAAAACTACTTTTCTTTTTTTTTCTTTTTTTTTTTTTATATATTTCTTCCTTGATGGTAGTTTATGTCGTGGTAATGGGCGTAACTGGAGGTGCAACTTTAGTTTTTTCTCTTTTTTTTTCTTCATTCATTTTTTTATGCGAAACCGAATCTCGTAAACGGACATTGATTTTGACGTAAATGGACCTGGTCGTGAATAATGACCTCACCTAGTTTTAATGACAGCAAATTGTTGTTTTTTGTATCTTCCGTCTGAAGAATTTTATTTTGAAATTGAGATGTGTGTGTCGTGTGTCGTATCATTTGTGATGTTGTTTTCTGGAACTTGCAGGCCGTCCTTACATCCGCCCATTTCGCAGAAAATCAGTGGTGGCCGGAGAGGATGTGGTGATCAAATGTCCCTACGCTGGTCATCCGATCGAATCGATTCAATGGGAGAGAGGTAAGAAGGGAAAAAAATCGATGAAAAGTAATTCGGGTAGCAGGGAAGCGAGCTTGATCTATCTCGTCGCATCGATCGCGCCGCAGCCTGCTATTTGTTATTACACCCGAGAATAAGCAAAAATAAGCCGATATTTCTTTGTTCTGGCACTCAGGAGGTCGCAAACTCCCCACGGACCATCGTCAAGTAGTGTTTCGAAACGGAACGCTGCTTGTTCGAAGCGTACAACGAATTCCCGATGCTGGGACGTACACGTGTTTAGTTCGTAGTCCGGACGGCGTGATTGCGACCCAGGACCTGGAGGTAATGGTGCGGGGTGAGTAGCGCACAGGTACGGCAGTACGCGTCACCCAAAACCTTACGGGTCCTTTAGCGTTGCAATTCGAGACAAAAGAATGCTTAGCAAGATCATCAAAAATATCATTTTGAAAGAAAAAAAAATTTTGTAAAAAGAATGTATATATATAAAAATTTGTGATTGGCAAATGTTGCACTCAGGAGCAATTACTGCAAATGGCCTCAACTGATGGCGAATAATATTTTTTTTCGTGAAGAAAATTGTATCGGAGAGAGAGATGGGGGTGGGTGGGGGAATCTTAATTGGTTTGTCGAGTGTTTCCTCAGGATAGCTGTAAAACGGAAATAGTTTTCGGTGCGCGTGCAATTTGCACGTCAAGAAATATCTCGTCATTGCAGAGAAATGGCATTCTTCTGGTTGCCCGAGTGCAAATTAAGGACACGAACATTATCTCGGGTATGCAGTCATCTCACCGTTGCGTACTGAACCCGATAAATCCATCAAACTGTTAAATCGTATCTGAACTCTCAGCTGGTTAATCCCTCTTGACTCGGAATACATTTACCGTTTCATTAATTAGACGCAGTGGCAAAGTGTCTGTTTGTCTCTCGGATGGATGCAAGTTGGGCTGCGGTCACCTAATATAAATGGAAATGATCCGACCGTCGCTCATAGACGGGGTGACTTGACAGAATGTCTGGAATTCTGGCTTCGTTTAATATACTGTTCTGTACAGCTGTGAGAAAACTGCACACCCGGGTCATTTTTCGAACATGTTTGATGCTTGAAATGTGTAATTTATTGCATACTTGAAACAGATTTAAAGCAACGGGTTCTGCTCGGTGGAATTAGTGGAATTTTTAAATGAAATAAAACGCCAAATTTGATTTTGATTTCAGAATTTTCAAAAAAAAAAAAATTATTATGGTAAATTTGAATTTACTTTATTGATAATTTGCGCTTTGTACCACTAGTTGGAATGACACAATTTTTGTCAGTTTGGTTTTATTCACTCGGCTGAACCCGTACAAGAGCGAATTTGCATACGAATTTTGGTGCGAGAAAATTGCGTCGTGTCGCTTTCATTTCTAATGTCAGCAAAAATGATGTAATTATCTTGCACGAAGCATCCGTGTAATTTATTTAAATAGTAAACACACCAACGCTTAATAGGAATTTCACTTTTCTCCATCGCCAGACGTTATGTGCAATGACATCTTTAGAAGATGAAGAAAAAGAAGCAGAAAAATCGTTAATGAGGCTTCCTTTCTCTCGTTTAGTCTTTACAAAATGACATCGTTGGCCATGTTTTATTTTTATTTTCTTTATTATTATTATACGAACTTTTTCCTTTTTTTTTATTTTTATTATTATTCTAAAACTATTTTTGAAACTGTACATTGCGCTTTTACTTTTTCTTTCTCTTTCTCTTTTTCTTTCATTTTTATTTTGTTGTTTTGTTATTAATTTTTTTTTGTTTAAATTTTAATTTTGTTTAATCTTTTCTTTATTTTTTATTTTTTGTGTTTTTTATTTTTTTAGTTTGACATTTCCCTTTTTTCAGTCCCGCCAACGATTATGCCCTTTTCGTTCCCCGACGAGCAATTGCACATCGGGATGCGTGTCCGCGTAGTTTGCGTCGTGAGTCAGGGAGACGTGCCGATGACCATCACCTGGCTCAAAGATGGCCAATCCATCCCTGGCGAACTGGGCGTGTCCGTGCAAATGCTTGACGAATATTCAAGTTCGCTCGTCATTCGAAGCGTCACCTTGCGGCACAATGGCAACTACACTTGCGTGGCGAGCAATGCTGCGGCGGCTGCGTTTCACTCGGCGCTCCTGCACGCGAACGGTCGGTACCAAATGCATCCCCGCACATTTTGTTCCTTCCTCCAAAAAAAAAAAAAAAAAAAAAATTTAAAAAAAAAAATTTAAAAAAAAACAACAACTCCATTTTGACCCTGCTCTTGTGTAAAACTATGAAATTATTTTTAAAAAAATTGTTTTCTTGTTTACTTTTTTGTTTAATTATGCAATGCAGCAAGGAGTTCCTTATCAAACCATAACTTTTACAAAGGGGGAGGACCAAGGGAAAAAAATCGATGAGTTTTTCTGTGTTGATGTCAATTTCGGAAGTTTATTTTAGTATGGTTCGATAAGGAACGTCCGTGAAATCCTGTCACCTTCGAATGAGCCAATCAATATTTTGTCCCCCGGTTGGTTTCAATTCGTTGCAGTTCCACCCAAGCTCAACCCACCCCCTTTCCAAGAGATTGTGTTAGACGAAGGGGCGCAGGCACGGCTCGTGTGCGCCGTGCTCGATGGTGACTTGCCTATCACGTTCACGTGGCTGAAGAACGGGCGCGAGGTGACGTCCGATTCCCGTGTCGCCACACGCGACTTCGACGAGTTCACTCACGTGTTAACCATTAGTAAAGCACATTCTGAGCACTCCGGAAACTATACGTGTATAGCTCACAACGACGCCGCCTCGGCCCGCTTCTCCGCCCGCTTAGTGGTCAACGGTAAATAACAAAATCAACGAGACAAACATAAAACTTAATATATAACATACAATAGAGATTTATATTATGTGAAACCCTCATGTTTTGTTTTCGTTCGGTTTCGTTTCGTTTCGTTTGAGCATGACGGCACGTTTTTAATTGAATATGAGAATTGTTGCTCGTTTCGTTTCTAAAGTTGGGACCGTTTATCGAGTGAATGGTGCAGTGTACGTGAGAATATTAAGGAATTCGTGACAGCAATTTAAGGATGAGACGTTTGATAAGAGTCCTAACTGTATTTTGCATGTTGCACGAGATAGCATTCGAGATAACAAATTAATTTCGGTCCTCATTCTTCTCGATGCTAACTAGAAATTATGAATATTTGCATAGAGAGAGGGGGAAGAAAGAGTCAAGTGGCTTTTTGCCAATTTTATTTGCAAATGCTTGAGGCAAAATTGTTTTAATTTGTTTCTTTTTCTTTTTTCTCTCTTTTTTCGTTTGTTCTCTTGTCTTCTCTTCGTTTCTTTTTTTTTTTTTTCTTTTTCAATTCAACACTGTTGAAATGATGAAATTTTAAATATTCAATTGAAATTTGTTCAATTGAACCGCAATTAAAAAATAGAATAATTTTTTTCTTCTTTTTTTTTCTTTCCCCATTAAAGAAAACTATATGATCAAAATTGAATTTTGCACAATTGTGTTCTCCCATTGCCTTTTTTCCTCCCACCGAAGAACCTAACGTCCCTATCTATTAATTTGTCTTTCTGCTTCACGGAAAATGCAAATAACTTCATTTTTTTTACTGAAGCAGGGAGATGAAGAGAGGGCTTTTTTTCTTTATACACATTTTTTCTTTTCTTTAATTTTTTCTTTTCTTTTCTTTTATTTTATTTTTTCGTTGCATTTTTTTCTTTCTTTCTTTTTAATATGAAATAAGAAACGATCAGTTTGTGTTTTATTTTATTCCTACGTGATATGGGAGACAGGCGGGGTTTGTTTTTATTGGATTATTTAATAAAAATTCATTGCCAGTGAAAGAAAGAAAGGAAAATGAGCTCAGTTTGGATTTCATAACTCGAGCTGAAACTTTTGTTCTTTGCGGAACAAAGCCAACTTTTCATCAGTCTTATGGGGGTAACTTGAAGCCGATGAGCAGATGTTGGGCGCATGCCGAGAATAGATAGATAGATCCAGTTATAGACTATAGGGGAATGTCGTGCTGATTGCGTATATACTGGACACTGCAACCAAGGTGATGGCAGCCCGTCATTGGCCCAAGATTTCCCCTGCCAATAAACACCGAGTTTGGCAAATGAGACCAACTTTTATTGCCGATGTTAACATTCTTTTACCCTAATACAAACTGATGGTTTCTGTTGAATTTTTTTTTTTTTTTGTTTTGTTTAATTTCTAGAAAAACCAAATCCAAAAAGAAAAATTAAAAAAAGGAATTGAAAATGTTTAAAATTCGATGTGTGTAATGCAGTGAAAACCATAGCGGTATTAAGGCGGAGCTTTTGAAATGAATTGAATGGGTTTGGTTTCTCTAGTGATGACTGTTTTGAAACGGTTTAATTTGATTTAGTGGTATTTTTCCTTTGTAAAGTGCCGCCAAGATGGCTAACCGAACCTCGCGATACAGAAGTACTGGCCGGCGGCCGAGTGCTTATCGATTGCCAAGCGGATGGGTTTCCGGTACCGAGGGTCACCTGGATGAAAGCAGTAGGTAATCTATGACATCTTTGTTGATAATACAATTTTTTTTCTTCTTCTTTTTCTTTTTCTTTTTCTTTCCTTGTCATCACTTAGTTGATTAAAAAGTGCGATTTATTTATTTATTTTTTCTTTGACGGGATTTGAGTGGAAATTTGAATTTGCATCGAGGAAGTAATTTAAAAAGATAAGTGCGTGGAAAGGCGGTTGCTAAAAATGCTAATGACAGCAGCTTTTTGGCGCCTAGCTGTGTTGGCACAGGAACTGGTTTAGCTCGTGATTCAAAGCCAGTGAATTATATTTATAATGGGAGCAATTTTCTAGTGCTCTCTTGCATTTTACTTAGTGCCGTGCCGAGCGTCTGGAGACGTGTGTGGGCTGAGGTTAATTAATGCAATGACAACATCGTTACGTTATGTGGTCATATATAGGGCGACAAGAAAAGCTGCTCGATATTCGGAAGTGAAAGAAAGACGCTTTTATAGTTTCCTTATTGGCCGAGGCGCCCTCCTATAGAGGCTAATAAAAAATTTAATGGGAATCTCGTAAAATTTACGACCTTTCATAAAATGCACTTGACATGACCACATTATTAAGCCAGACGGCAGCATTTCCACCCGCTTACTCTTCCCTGCGCATGCGTTTAGTTAATTGGGAGGGCATCGCGGTACGAACATTTTGTTTCGTTTTAATGGTTTCGAGTCAAAATAAAAATTCGCACATTCTACATTGTGCTGCATTCGCTTTTAATCACGCTAATTTATTCATGTGATTGGTGTGGTTTATTAAAAAAGGCAAAAATGACGAATGGTGATTGCTTTTTCACTCATATTTCAATGTCACGAAATCAGCTCAGCTGAAAACTAATTTTCCAGATGTGCAGATAACAAGAGATTCGTTCAATTAACTTGTCTAGCATTTTTCTTTTTCATTAAATTTGAAACATCAAAAAATATCAAAAAATATCAAAAAATATCAAAAAATATCAAAAAATATCAAAAAATATCAAAAAATATTAAAAAATATCAAAAAATATCAAAAAATATCAAAAAATATCAAAAAATATCAAAAATGGAGTACCCGTGGTTGAATTTTGCAAATACGGCGGCAAGTTAACAAATAGTTTAAAAGGAAATTAGCATTCGGGCGAAGCAGGAGGCATTCATTTTGAATGAGACACTTTCGTTTTTAATATTACCATTTGCGCAGAATAAGATTAAACCTATTTACTTTGAATTTCCGAGGAAATTAGTGACTAAATATGCAATTACTAGAGAGTTAAATGCATTTACAAGCTGCTGTATCACTTTGTTGTAAAGTAGAGAAAACACCGGTTTTTTTTAAAAAAAAAAAAAAAAAAAAAAAAAAAAATAGTTGGTTTCGCTGCACTGCTCACTTAAGCACTTTATTTTAAAATCATTTTAGTTAGTTGATGATAGCGTTGCATTTAAAAATGAAATGTTCGGATTTTCATCACGTTTGACAGTTTTCTGATAATGGGGGTTCGGAAGAAATGTAAAGGAAAAGCGGGGAATGATGGCGCAGCATCGGCAACGACGTTTTCTTGATACAGATGAATCGCATTGTGATTGATTTCCATGTGGGTTATTTATATAATAACGTCTGGAAATGTCGTTATCGTTTTTTCTCTCTTTCTTTTTCTTTTTTGCTATTTAAACGACATACGCATAACTTCTCTTTTGCTTATTCATCACTTTGAGAGAAGTTGTCGGTTGCTTTGGAAATTCAATTCATTGAAAGCCATGCACGAAGGGGAAGAAGTGTTATGGGATAACGAAGTTGTAGTGCCCGATTGAATCGGACACTTGCGTTGGCAACCATCTAAATGCAGAGTAATGTGGAATTGAATTTCGGGATTTTTCTCAAACGTAATGGAAAAGGTTGGTGAAGTTCAATGTTCTCTTTAATGCGGGCACGTTCTTGTGTATATAAATTATGTACGTTGTGAAATCTGCACACGAATTTCATTGGCGGCAATAAAGAATAGAAACGAAATCATTAAGAGAGCTGAAGTAGGCGAAACCGGAAGTGGCGTGTGAATTATACACAACTGTGATTTATTTATAAATACGTGTCTCATTTTTATTTCTTTATTTTTTTGAAAAAAGAATTAGTTGTGATTGCAGTTTTGCTTTTTTCTTCGATGTTGGTTTTTTTTTATATTTTTTTATATTTTTGTCGTCTGAGTTCACACTTGATTTAATTTTGCTGTGAAACTTTTTCGTCTCCAGAATGACAAACTTATTTCTTTCCATTGTGCAAGTTTTTGAAATTATGACTCAGCCGTTGTAATTTTTTAAGACGAAGGGGGGAAAGAAAGAATAAAATAAAAAAATAAAAATTGTATTGGACGAAATGAGAAACGAGTTTTGCTTCTGAATGACAACGAGGTAAACTGTGGGCGTTTGTTGATGGCACGAGGAATTTCAAGTGCATGTTACAACTGTTATAATTCATTGCACGATTTTAAGTCAAAAGAAAATTTTTTTTTTTAAAAAGAAATATAAAACAGTAATCTTTTTATTAAAGGAGATAAACGAAATTATTATTTTCTTTTCTTCTTCTTTTACTTCTTTCAAATTTGATTTCGATTCTGATTCTGAGTTTATGGGTGAACAATTTTTCACGATTGTTTGTTTACATTTTAAAATGGCAATTTTATATTAATAGTAACTAGAGTATTCTTTGCGTCATTAGGAAATGGATAAAGGATAATTGTCCAAAAGAAATTCGGCACCCGGCCAACAATTTTCCTCTTTTACCCTCACGTGATGGTGTCATTAGTGACAGCTGCTCTTTTGAGCAGCTCAATTAAATGTGAGTGGTCGAACGAAGTCTCGCGCTCGCTCTTACTCTTTCTGACTGTTTTTTTTTTTTTTTTTTTTTTTTTTTTTTTTTTTTTTTTTTTTTTTTTTTTCTGTTTCATCTTCCAAATTCAATTGTTCTCTAATTGATATCACGCTCTACTTTTTTTTAAGTTAAGCCGAGTCATCGTGAGCTATAAAACCTGGCGTTTCTCGTTTCCACATCCCGACCAAACTTTATTTCATTATTTTTTTGTTCTTTCGGGATCCTCTTTCGTTCTTGCGAAGGTGATTTATTGTTTCCGGTTATTAAGTTGATAAGGTGTTATTTGTATTTCAATTTTGCGTGCAGTTTTTTTAAGTTGGGGTGGTAAAATAATATTTATCTTATGTTTCATTGTAGGTTTTAATTAAAATAGGTGAGAAATTTAAGTGCAGCCAAGTGAAGTTAATTAAAAACTTGCAGGCGAAGCTTTATGAAATAGTTTGATACGATTGTGCTATGCGGAGAAACATCTTCGGGCGGTGTTTCTTTATTTTCCATACGCGCATTTTGAGCTGGTTTATTTTTTTTATTTTACTTTTTTGGAATAAAGTGTGAGGGTATGCACATATTTTTTTCTCTTTTTTTTGGAAACTGAATTTTTTTTTTTTTTAAAAGTGTGTGCGCGCACATTTGTCATCATTGTTTCTTATTCACTACATGCGAGAACAATATTTTAAAGTTACAGTTGAATTATTAACTCAACTTTGGGAACGGGCGGGATTAGATAAAAGGCAAAATTTTAACCGAATTTTATACACGTTGGAAAGAAAAAAGGGAAAATGTTGTTAATCGAGTTTCATTATACAGAAAACGCGCCGGGTGATTACATTGAAGTTCCTCAAGTGAATTCACGTGTGCGACAAATGGAAAATGGTTCACTTTTGGTCACCGAAGCCAGACCTGATGACCGAGGCAGATATTCTTGTAGGGCCTCCAATGGCGTTGGAACTGGACTTAGTCACGTGATTGTTCTGGAAGTTCGAAGTGAGTGGAGATGCATCGATTTCGTTCTCTTGTTTTCTTTTTTTTCTTTAACGCTCGACATTTGTGCGTGTGAATAGCTCGCAACGCAATCGTCGAAAATGCGGCAAATGATGATAAAAGTGAAGTAGTTAAGCATGCAAAATGAAAGTTAAAACTACTACCGCAAGCTGGCATGCGAAACACGTGAAACACACGAATAGGCGCGGGGTTTATCACATTGATCTGTGAATAGTAGATTTCGAACAGATGTAGCATGAATTCTGTCTCATTTTTGCGCTTGACTGAACTTCCAAGTGTTTGATTCGAATCTTAAGCGAGATTAAGCCAAGTACGGCACAAGGGAAGGAGATTCCTATCGTGCATTTTATGTCGACAACAGGAAAGAAATATTTTAAACTTTAACTCGCAGCGATACGACGAAATGTTATCTGCAACTTAAATTTTAAATTTTAAATTTTAAATTTTTCAAAACAAAAAAAATATTATTTTTTTCTACACGTTTGGCGTTGCTTTAATCAGATTGATCCGAAATATGCAAATGCAGGGTTATTTATGATCCTGTTTCACCGCACAATGTGCCAAATTAATCAGATTAATGGATTTGTAAACAACTCTTTCATGCTCTCGTTTTTTTTTTACCTTTTAAAATATTAAAACAGATGTAACGGAAGTACACAGCGTGCACGAAACATGGACGAATTTATAATTGATTCATTTGACATGATGGGAATTAAAGTTTATGATTTGTATGTATTGATTTTTCCAGTGGCTCCGCTGTTCGAGAGCAAAACTCGAAACATGACAATCCGTCAGGGCGACCAAGCTGACTTAGTTTGTTCCGCCATTGGAGACACGCCCTTAGAAATCGTTTGGTTTAAAAATAGTCGAAATTTGAATCAAGAAAATAGTGCCAAGTAGGAACGACACTAAGATTTGCTCTTTTTATTACATAGAATATTATTATTTTTTTTTTTTAGGTATAAATTGAAAAGAAATAAAACTAGGCACGGAATGGAGTCGGTTTTAAGCATCTTGGAGTCGTCCGGTGACGATACCGACACGTTCCGGTGCAGTGCAAAAAACGTGTACGGAACTGACGAGACGCTCATTTATTTGACAGTAACAGGTAAGGATGAAATTAATCTGCATGCCAGTTTAATAGGCCGGTTTCGGATGACGATATAGAAATTAAGTTAATTAATTTATGCGGTAATTGTCGAAATAAACAGCGCTTCTTTGCCAAACTCGAACAATTATATTTTAGTGAGATTAAAAGGTACATGCGCGTAAAGTGCGATACATTAACAAAGTGGATAAAAATAGATAAACAGTCGTTGTCGTGGTAACTGCCTAGCGGACAAAATGAACACTAAATAAATGAACAACTTAAACTATCAATTTATTTAATCAAGACGAGGGGGGCCCGTCGGGAAAGGTGGTAACCTGAAAACTGAATCTCATTAAGTCAGAATCGGATTTGATGAGAATTGTGAAACTCGTTTGAGCAAATCGAAACTCCCTTCGCATTTTAATTTAAATTAATTACATTTTCACTTAATGCAATTTGAAGCGCGGGATTTAAAAGTTGTAGCCGAGTATGGGTGGAACATCTATTTTATTTCATTTTATTTTAAAAAAAGACACAAAAAAACGTGCTATTTATATACATTCGTGCAGAAAGGCCCGCGCCGCCCCAATCGATAGGAATCATAGAAACGTCAGCACGGTCTGCAAGAGTCACATGGACCACGTCGTACGACGGCAACAGCCCCATTCACCAGTACGTCGTGCAGTTTAAACCAGCGTCAGGTACTTTAAAAGTCGTCAGAGTCACAAGTGGTTCGGTTTAATATTTGTGGCGTGCGGTTATTGCGTTTCAGCTTCGTGGACTGAGCGATCCATCAACGTGACAGTGACCAGTAATGAGAATTCTGTGGTGCTCAGGGACCTGCAGCCAGACTCGTCCTATCAGTGTAGGGTTTGGGCCATGAATGCGGCCGGCCCGAGTCAACCAAGTGATGTCCTCAGTTTTAGCACGACGGAGGAAGGTAAAATAAAATAAAATAAAAAATAAGATAAGATAAAATAAAATAAAACAAAACAAAACAAAACAAAACAAAACAAAATAAAATAAATAATTGATTACAATTTATGTTTGGAGATCTTCTGATGCTGTATCAATAGTGGTGCTTGTGTTTGTTGTTTATTTCTTGAAACAGCTCAGATTTCGATCTAAAGTGCTTTTATGGGCTGGTGGAATTGTTTGGTGAATAAATTACAAGTTGGGTACAACAGAAATGGGGAAAAATTGGATTTTTGTTTTGTTGTTTTGATTTCACCGATCACGTACTGTACTGTCAAGTGATAAATTTTTAATTCGGGGTGAAAATTTTGCGAGTGAAAAATTGGACGAGGTGACAAAATTTGTGAGCCCCGAGTTCCATTCTGTTATCAGCGCGAGAGCACGAGCCAATGTCGCTCCTTGTTGAAATTGACGCGGAAATTATGCGTTTGGATCGGACTCGGAGGGAATGAACGCACGAAAAGAAGAAGGAAAAAAAAAGAAATCAACTTAATCAGGTTGTGTGCGAATACGGAGTAATACGGCGTCGGGTTTGAAAAGCGGAATGCGCCGTTTCGCTTTTATCAAGCAGCATTTCAATTTCGAGTTGATTATCGTTACAGTGGTAGATGGAGGAATAATTTGTTGGGTTTGTGCTGCTACAGCCATTCTCTCGTGTAAGCGTTCAGTGTATTTCACTCAGGCGCAGCTGGTTCTCTAAAGAGTAAACACTGCAATATCCCCTAGTTGTGCTGGGTGCTTAGGGCTGTGAGCGCTTCCGCCCTGCTGCTTTTCTCTTACACTTGCTCACGAGTTTAAAGTCGTCCATCTATTACATTGTCGAACAATTTTCGAGATTAAAGTTGATTCTTTTTTCCATCGCACACTGCACAAAGAGGAAACTAAATTCCTTTATTTTCTACATTAACACCGCTTTTTTTTCTGTGTTTTTTTTATATAGCTCCCGGTGGACCACCGAGGAACGTGCAAGTGGAACCGACTGACGCACGCGCAGTCAAAGTTTCATGGAAAGTAAGAAAGTCGATTTGGTAGAGTCCATTTGAAGGTTTGTGTTTGTGCCGAAGGTGAATGCAAGGGTGGCAAAAGAAAGGAGATGAGGATGGAGAAAAAAAGGGGGTCAAGTATCGAGCCATTTTTTTTATGGCATTTGTGTCAAGTTGGAGTTTTGAAAAAAAATCATTCGATTTAAATAACAGACTATTGGACGCAGCTGCTATTTGCTGCAAATTTTGAACATTTTATTCAGATTTTTTTTAGATTTTTTTTTAGATTTTTTTGAATTTTTTTTGTTGGGAATTTGATAGTTGGTGAGATGAATTGAGGATAAGAGAAATGAGGAGGAAATTTGATTTTCTTTTCTCATATTGCGAAAAAAAAGTGCTTGCTGGGCATGCTTGTTTGATGGACGGCTTCTTGACCTCGTCTCATTGGTCCGAAGTCGTCAGGAATTGAAATTGAAATTTTTTGCTCCTGCTTTTCCTGGCACTTCACATTTTTCATAGTATTTTCGAAGCGCGAGTTAAAAACGATTGTTTTCTTCACGTTTCTTCCGCTTTTTTCTCCGGGAGAAATATTGGTCTCGATGTACACTCGGGGTGCAATTAGAAACGAAAGTGTAACAGAGATTTTTGACTTGTTTACGAGCGTCACTCAAATTAACAAAGCTTAACTGCCCTGTTTACAATCTATAAGGGAATGCGAAATGGCTGGCAAAATTCCCATCCTCTCTCTTATTTCAGCAGCGCGTGTTATTTAATGGTGCTCAATAAAAATCAATGACATTTTTGCTCTGGCACGAAAGTCAAACTCATTTGGAAACTTAATTATTGTTATTAATTTTGCGAAGAGAAAAATTGTCAGATCCGATGTTGCCGTTTGTTTTAAAGCCGCCGAGGAAGGAGTCGTGGAACGGCCGAATCCGCGGTTATTACGTGGGTTACAAAGTTCACGATTCATCAGAACCGTACGCGTTTAAAACAGTGGAGACAGCAGCAGGAAGCAAGGATCAAGACCTGTCTGTGCAAATCGCCAATCTTCGCCAGTTCACTAAATACAGCTTCATCGTGCAGGCGTACAACCAAGCGGGCACTAGTTCTCGTTCGGACGAAGTGGTCGTGTTGACCTCGGAGGATGGTAAGCGAGCGTCCGAGAGGTCGCGAGTGGCACGAAAAATGCGGTGTCCGTGTTGATCGAAAGAGCCGATTTACGAGTGCCAAACACCGCTCGACCTTTCTTCACTTTTCTCTTTATTTTATCTTGCTCCGTCGAATCACATCATTTCTCGCTCCACTCACTTTATGACAGTCTCTAGAGTAATTGAACACTCTTCCCGATTTATTTTTATACTCGAAATCGTTTAATTTTCTCTTCCCAGTTCCGAATCAAGCGCCTGAGAATTTGCAGTGCTCCGCTATATCTTCGCAAAGTCTGCACGTGTCGTGGATGGCGGTCGGTCCCGGAGCGGTCAATGGGATCCTTCAAGGCTACAAAGTGCTGTATCAACCGGTGGAGGAATGGTATGGTGGGTACGGTCTTATCTGATGATTTTTTCAATTATTTTTTTAAACATTTTATTTTGAATGTTTGTTATTACGATTAATTTTTTTTTTTTTTTTTTTTTTTTTTTTTTTTTTTGGTAAGGGTAATTTTCGGCTGATGCAGCCCAGACTTAAGCTAATTCCGGTGCAAACCCGCACAGCCTCGTTTTATTTGCTTGTCAGAATTCGTTTGGGATTCTTGGCTCTTAAGAGTAAACAGAAGCGTTTCTGTTCCTTCGCGTGCAATTAACGACAAAGTCGGCTTGAGCAATCCTGGATTAGATTCAAGTTTTTCGGTCTTTGTACTTTGAGAAAATTATTCTTTTTGCTCTAATTTTTTCTTTATTTTTACTTCTAAGTAAACATTTTCAGAAAGCACGGTTTACAAAGCTCGTTAATTATATTGATTTTTATTTTCTTTCATCTTTTTCTCGGGGTAAACACTGTGAACGCAAACTGACCGAACTCACAGCGGGATGGATTCATTTATTAAATTAGAAATATTTTTTACGTGATCGAACAAACAATTTTTTGGAAATTAAAATTCCAATGAACGATATTGTAAATCAAAAATCGATTTTTGGAATAGAAAAGACGGAAAATGAAACTGTTGTTGTTTATAGTCGAATTTGAAGAGTCTTTTGTGAGTTTTTTTAAAATATTTATTTTGATTTTTCTTGAAGGTGTTGTTGCCAAAAAACCGCTAAAGCTTGTTTTCATTCTCAATTTCTTTATTCTTATCTCTTGCTAGCTATTTCTCTTTTTTCCCTTTTTTTTTTTTTTCTTTTTTTCACATCGAGTCTTCTTCTCTTTCTTTTTTCATCCGTCGTGTTTTATTTTTTGTTTGTGCAAGATCAGTTTAACTTTTGTGTGTCCGATTGATTGAAAGCCGAAGAGAGAAAGACACTTCCATCTGCGACAGCGCGCAGCAAACTGTTTTTCTCTCTTTTTTATATTATTTTTCTTCCACAATTTGGAATCGTTGCTATCCAGCTTTATTTATCACTTGGCGCCGCAATACCAATCGCTGAATCACGTGTGGATAGAGTATATGTTTTTTTAAGACCAATTATAAATCAATTCTAAACGAATTTCCTTGATTCTGATTTATCAAATCATTTTTTTTTATTCATTCTCAGTTGATATTTGACACGGATAAATGTAAGATCATAAATATTTATCTTAATTTTATATTTATATCCTTTCGGAGTGTTTCTTACCTTGCTTGACGAAAACATGATTACGTGTAGTGTCTATTGGAGACGAAGACATTGTTCACGGGAGCGTGAAGAAAACAACGATAACAAAAGTTCCTTTTTGTTTTTTTTTTTTGTTTTTTTTTGTTTTTTCTGTGGAATTTATTTTCATTTTTTTCTTTTCTTCACGTTGCCTTTCGTGTTATCACCGCCAAGAAACTGCACATGTTTCTCTTGGCTTTCTTTTTTTATTCATGACTCGTGTAATCATAAATATTTAAACACTCTTGCATTTAGTAATGCCCGCATTATTGGATTTTCGTTCTGTAAATTTGTTTATTTTAATGTGAAACAGGAGGAACGGCGAATGATTTGGGTGATACAGCAGTTTGACTAGTGCAAAACGAATATGCAGTTGCAGCTCGTCAATATTCAATGGCGGCATTCGGAAAATAGAAACCGCGCAATGGAAATAGAAGCGCGGGAGTGGAGTTGAGTTAACTTAACTAAAACGCCGTTTCTATCGAGAACGCTGCCAGTGAAATTGAAATATTGCTTTCTCTCGTTGTTTTTCTCGCAATTTAGCGGAACGTTTTTAATGATTTACGGCAGTTGAAAGTAATTCCGAGTCTAACTAACGGTTAATATTTATTGGTATTTCAGAAAGCGTCACGTCAGAATCCAAAGTGACAAATGGTTTGAGTGTGATCTTGTCTGGTCTCGAGAAATTCACTAATTACAGCATTCAAGTGATGGCCTACACTCGAGTCGGCGACGGCGTCAAGAGCTCGTCTTGCTACTGCAAGACATTGGAAGATGGTAAGTTTGAATAAATAAACGGAGCTGGAAACACAAACGGTTGAGCACAGATTGAGATCGACGATTTCCGTCGTTGGCGTCGTGTCGGCATACTTAATTCATCTGTTTCATCGCTTTCGCTTTGCACATACACGTGTCTAGCATACATAATTGATAAGTGCGGGATGAATGGCGGATGCGTTTGCTTTTTTTCTCTTCTTTTTCTTGTTGTTTTTAGTTTTAGTTTTAGTTTTGGTTTTGCCAAGAGTGATTATATCCAGGCAAAGCACTTTGCGCCAAAAAGCTTTTGGCAATCATTGTCACGGCTTTGCTACTCGGATTTGGATTTAGTGTTTACTTAAATACCGTATTGCTACAAACAGGACAGTACTTTCAAATTAAGTTTGTCTGCAACTGTGGATGCTGGGGTTTGATTTAACCCGTTTATCACGCGTTTAACACGCGTTTAATGAAATTATGGGGGAAAGGTGAACGAAAAGTAGCTCGGGGTTGATGGTGTTTATATTATTTATAAAAATTCGTTGAGTACTTGGACGCTTTATTATCGCGTTTGCAGTTCCCGATGCACCGTCCGACATCAAAGCAGTTGCCATGACAATGGATTCGATTATCGTGTCTTGGAAACCACCGGCTCATCTGAATGGCGAAATAAAAAACTACAACGTTTACATCAGAGCTTTGGAGCACTTGAAGGAGGTCAGCTGAGAAATGTTGTTGGGAGTAATTCGTGTTTTTCACGTGTGTTTTTGTTGTTTTCGCCCGGAAGGAAATCACCAAGCACCCGATTCCGCCCACATTCAACACGTACGAGGCGGTCGGGTTGAAGAAGAATCGCCGCTATGAATTCTGGGTGACTGCTTTGACGGCGGTCGGCGAAGGACAAAGCACGAGGGTCGTGGCGCAGTCGCCTGCAGGACCTACGGGTGAGATCCGAGACGAATCCGAACAGAATCCGAGACGAATCCGAACAAAGTTTTAAATGGTTGCAACAATTGAGAATTACGACGGATCGCTCCTGTTCCTTGTCTCGTTATAAATGCTGCACAAGCACTCTACTAATGAAAGATACGAGCGGACCGGGGGAAAGATTGTAAACTCAGTTGGACGTTTGTTAATTTTCTAAAACGAGTTCACGGGCAGCGGGCACGACTCGGTGTTTACATAATTGATGATTTATTAAATGGCTTTAATTTTTCTCTTTAAGTTGTAGCAAAAATAGTTTCGTTCGGCGGAGACGTGGTTGCCCCTTGGAAGACGTTTCTGGAGCTGCACTGTAAAGCAGTGGGAATGCCTCATCCAGAACGCGAATGGAGGTTCGGGTGAGTGAACTTGAAAGACGTTAAATGAGCAGAGATCAATTAAGGTGAAAAGGTAATTTTTGAAATTGATGGAACGATGAGAGCGGGTTAAATAAAACAGGCCTCAGATACTGGCTCGTGGCCATTAATGCAATAATCGATAGGCGCCCGAGCGCGGCGCTTCGCGATCACTTTGATCTCGAGGTATTTTGATGCTTTTGGCCATTATCATCCCGCTGATGACACTCGCCATCGACCAACAAAAACTTTGATCATTCTTCATCAACATTGGCTCGCATCCAACCGTGAATCTGATAAATGATGAATGATGAATCATGATACTTATTATTATTATTTTTTTGTTTAAACTTTTATATTCGAATGATACTGAGATGATCACGCTATATTGTCTATCGAAATTGATTTCTGATTTTTTTTTGAGTTGATCAATTGCATTTGCAATTGAATCTAGGTAATGAGGAGCAAGTCGAACGACATGTTTTAACGTTTAGTTGCATGTTAATGTTATTTTATAATTTTTTTTTGTTTTAAATTTTTGGGAAATTGCCAATTTTTTTTTTGCTCCATTTTTAAAATGTAAATTCAGTGGTATAAAGATTGATATTTTCTTCTTCTCATGAATTTATATTAATGTTTACATCTTTTTTTTTTTTTCTCATCTTTCTTTTCATTTTTTCGCTTTTGGGCGCATGTGTGCGAAAACTCAGAACGAGATGTTGTTAATTAACGTCGAGAACGAAACGATAAAAAGATAATGTAGAAATTGTTGCAAGTATTTTTTTTAAAATGATTTTTAAAGTAGTGGAAAGTTTTATTGTAAAAATTTGGAAAGATAAATACAAAATGGTGGTTAATGCGATTTTGTGGTTTGCAGCTGCTGCACTTCCTTCATTAACTTAGAATGTCTAAGTTGAGGCACAAAGACCATTAACCGGGTGAACAAGTCTGCTGATGAACTTGACTTGAGTTTACCTGACACGTTAAATATTTACCCTGTCAAAGACGCGCACAATTTGCAGTCTTTGGAAACGCCAGCATGTGAAATGAAGGAACACTTTCTTCTTATTTACTCACCGCGTCCCCGTTGTACTGGCGGTTGCCTAGCAACTCGCCCAATCCGCTCTGATTTCACAAATAACTTGCTTTTAGTTAAATTTCTTTTCTTTTTTTTTTATTTAAAAAAAAAAAAAATTTGTTAATTAAAATCTTAACACTTTTATTATTTTTTTTGTTTCTAGGAGTCATATAATAGTGGTCGACGAAGACGATCGGGTTCGGCCACTAGCCGATGGTACTTTGCTCATTAAAAACTTGGAGGAAAAAGATTCCGGTTCGTACACATGTAGAGCGAGCAACAGCCAAGGAAACGACGAAGTGACATACAATCTTGTCGTACAAGGTAAATGTTGTGATAAGGCACGAAGAGAGTTGGTTTTGTGTTGTTGCGTTTTTGTTTTGCGCGGAATTTTGACGGCGGCGATGAAATTAGCACCTTTTGTTTATTCTTTGCTCGCATCGCATCTCTCTCTTTCTCGGTGCCGTGAGAGTGAGCGGATGATAGTTGCAACTCCCCGGTCTAATCTAATCTAATACGGTACTGCAAACATTTGCCGAAGGCTCGGTTTCCTCATTACAGTATTAAAGAGTTTGCGCCAAGTAATTTTATTTTACTTTTTATAGTTACGACAGATTTTACTTTATAAAATTAGTAGGGAGAGAGGAAGGAAGGAAGGAAGGGAAAGTGTTGTAACTGCAAATTTTTAGTTGTTCGTGTCCGTGTGAATTTCTGGCTGGAAGAAAAAGTTTTATTTTTTATTTTATTTCTATTTTCTATTTTCTATTTTCTGCGTATGTGAATTATAGGAAAAGGTGTGAGGATGGATCGGTGAGGAAAAGATGTGTTATTTGATTGAATAATGCGAGGCACGTGCGATGGAGAAGAAATCATCTTAGAACAGCCAAAGTCGTCTATTCGACCAAGCGGAAATCAATGCCTTCCTTCCGAAAACGGTCGGACGGCACATTTTGTTCGGGTTTTATCACTTCCATTAAAACATTTGAAGAACACGGTAGTGGCAATAGCAAAAGTGTGAAATAGACATAAAACAAACTCGTGTTTAAAGGAAGAAGAAAAAAAAGTATTTTTTTTTCCGGTCGTTTTATTGTATTTTCTTTATTTATTTTTCTATTTTTCTATTATTTCCATTCAAAAGTGCTAAAAAGCCCATATTTACGACCAGATTTCGATATATAAAAATTGGCTTAAACGATTTTTCCTGCTCCTTTTTTATTTGTTGATATCAGTTTTGCTAAAGGATGCAATGCAATGATGAACATATTGTATGACCCCCGGGATGCTGCGAATCCGATCTCGGTTTCGCGTCTTTGCTGCGTTTATCCGACGATGACTTTTCCATGAATTTATGAATATATACATCTTTTTTTTTTTCTTTTTTTTTTTTTTTATTTTTTTTTTTTTTTAGTGCCTCCTGGTCCTCCTTCTCTTTTCGTGACGGGGATTACGGAGTCCTCTCTCGAACTGCGGTGGCGTAATCTGAATAGTGGAGGAGCTGCCATTCAAGGTAGAGAAAAAAGTGAAAAATATCTCGCGTTTGATGACTGTGTTTTCTGGCTGCAAGTTTGTGTACGAACCAATGAATTATTCATGCGGCTGTAAATTTAAAATTCGTTGCGTGCTGTGTAATCTCTTAAGGTTTTTTTGTTGTTAAAGAGAGAAAAAGTGAAGTCCGCACCTCAAGTCGAGTAATCATTAGAATGAGTCGGATTCAGAGTGCGGAAACAGCGGGAATTTCTTAACACTCATTTACTCGATCCATTAGTGCGAGTTTGTTGGTCTTTGATTTTTTTTATCGACGGTGGACTTAGTGAGCCGAGAATCTTGTCATGTGTCATTGAAGCAGCTCTCCAACTCGCTGCGCTGCTAGCCTTCTCGCTCGTTGTTTTCATTAAGGAGAGTGAAAGTCTAGTGCTCTAATTGGAGGAAATGGAAGTGCAAGTTCAACTTTCCCTTATTTTATCGTCGTGAAATTGATTATCCTCAATTTGCTTTTAATTGCGATACGGACTTGTAGGCGCGGACTTTTGACGCTCCGAGATCGATTTTCGGGCGCCTTACTCTTAATTGCTTATTAGATTAATCAGATTAGTTGAGTCGAATATGTTTTGTGTATGGGAATCGTTTTACGGCGAGTGACAAGCATAAATTTTTAATACGGCGCAGATGGAATGCTTTCTGCGCGCGTATGGAAATGGTGTCGGCAATTGCCCGTTGTTGGTTCTAGCAGGAGAAAGGGAAGAGAAAAAAAAAACGTGTGCTCACTGTAAAATTTGGCATCAAGATTCAGGCGCAGACTATATGTTTAATTCATCATTTGGTTGCAACGGGTGGGTGGCAGGTGGCAGAATTGTTCCGATCGAACAAAAGTCTCGAAAGACAGTTTTTTATTCATTTTGTCAATTTCGTGTTTTGCAAACGAAAGAGTGGACAGTTAAGTTAAAATATATTTTAACGAGAGCTAGAAAAAAGAAAAAATACGAATATTTTAAATTTAAAGATGATGATTCACAAAAAAAAATTTTTTTTAAAGTTTACAATTTTATATTAATTTTTTAAATTTAAAAATGGTGATTTAAAAAAGAAATATTTTATTAAAGGAAAAATTTCATGTTTGATCAAAATTCTCTGATGTTTAAATTTATTCTATAGTAGAAGCTTTAATCAGGTTTCTAATTCCAAGTCTACCACAGATGCTACAGACTGGAATAAGATTGAAGCAAGAATCGATTGGTAACATAAATCCAAACACGTGTTGACTGAAAAAGAAATATGTTGTCGTCAAAATAAGCCGCATGATTAATACATCACTGAGTATCCTGAGATACAGTGAGCAAAATGGATACCGTTGGCCAATCAAATGTGGGTTTGGCTCTCCGATTTTTTTTTTTTTTTTTCAAGCCGTACAAAAAATTTCAAATTTCAAAATATCTACACAATTTTTTTTCGAAACATTTCATTTAAAATGACAGAAGTTTGCTTGATAAAAATTTTGTTGGGGCTTCTTTTGACTGTATTGACTGCTACTAATCTTTGAGGCGTCAAATCAACGCATCTATGGGCAATATTTGAAAGAGTAGTTCCCATGCAGCACATCTGTGTGATCCTGATGCAGATACACAAATTTGTGACTTGAGAGACGTGTTTGCTACAATTTTTCCATCAAAATGGTATTCGATAAAATATAGAATCCTAGAACTTGACATTTACCATCATACCAAAATTTCACTTTCACCTAAAGCTCAAATTTGTCGATTATCCATTTTGCGTAAAATTGTGATCACGTGTCGAAAAAAATGTTGTATTGCTGCCTCCTAAAATACTAAAAATGTGAACATTTTTGTGAAGCAGCTGTAAAAAAAAAAATCAGAAAGTTCAATCCATTTTATATTGGCCAAATCACTATTTTGCTCACTGTATATATCATTCTAAAGCCAATACTGTATAAAACTTGTATAGAAAAAGGAACGAATTTGAAATTTTGTTTGCGTATTTGAGTTATTTATTTTTTAATTCGAAATGTATTGCAGGTTACGTTTTGAATTATAAACGCGAGTTCGGAGAATGGGAACAAGTGGCATTGGGTGCAGACACGTTTTCCTATCCCTTATCGTCTTTAGAATGCGGTACTAGATATCAAATGTATATTCAAGCGACGAACAAATTGGGTGTTGGACAAGCCAGCGATATCCTCGCAGCCAGAACCAAAGGCTCCGGTAAATGACACGAGAGGGAGAGGGAGAATTAAGTTTTAAAATTTAAAATTGTTTGGCAGCTCCTATAATCCCAGTCCAAGAGAAGTTCCTTCGAACCGAATCGACTTCGGTCATTCTGGTGTTGGACTCTTGGCTGTCGGGCGGATGCCCCATTCTCTATTTCGTGGTCCAGTATCGACTGATTAATCAACTGGAGTGGAAACTCGTGTCCAACAACGTGCTGCTGCAACAGCAGAGCGAATTTCTCATTCCCGATCTGGTTCCTGCGACGTGGTACGCTTTGCGGGTCACTGCGCACAACAACGCGGGCTCGACGGTCGCCGAGTTTCATTTCGCCACCAGAACGATCGGTGGAGGTAAGAGCGAAGAGAAAAAGAAAAAAAAATAAAAAGTTTTGTTGCTCGTAGAGTGGTTTGTTCGAGGGAATAATTTTTTACGCTTTCCACGTGCGTTTTTACGTTAGGCACTTTATCGCCTCTCGGAGCGAGCGAAGACGTGACTCCTTCACCGTTTTATTACAGCTGGAGCATTCTAGGAGTTATCTTAGCAGTGCTTTGCCTGGTCACCAGTGTCGGTGTTGTGTGCTACTGTTTCCGACAGCGTAAACAATACGTTACCGATAACTGTGGAGGTGAGTGAGCTTCGTATTGTAGTTTGCGATTAAATTCGACATGTTGTTATTAAAAGAGGGGAAAGAATGCGGAATTGGAGGAATTCGTGTGTTTGTTTATTTTTGATTTCGGTTGTTTAGGCGAGGAGGAGAAACCGAGAGGAGGCGTGCAGGATAAAGCGGCCAGTGCTGGCAGTTTCACCTATTTGCTCAACACAAGCAACAACAAGCCGAGTCATAATAGCGCCACTAATTATACCAAAAAAGGCAAGTTTTGTTTTTATTTTATGTTATTTTATTTTATTTTATTTTATTTTGTTTTGTTTTGTTTTGTTTTATTTATTTGTGTTCTTTTTTTTGGGGGTGGGGGATGTGAATGCGATACGGTGCAGTTTGCAGTTGGATGACGCCAAATCCCTTTGGCTGCTTTCATTCTGCGTCACAAATTCTTCATCGTATTTTATTACCGCGATTTACGCAACTCGCTCACTTTTTCCCTTCTCTTTTTTCAACTTGCCATTGGAATGAAATTTGCTTTTTCTCGTGGCTGAATTGAATCGTTATGGTCACGCTAACATCGAACAAACGCATTGCGTCCTTCAGATATTTTGTTCGCTGCCTCGAAGATTTTTGCTTTGCCCAAGGTAGGCACACGCGTCTAGTTTATGTAAAGTGCTGTTGCATTTGAAAAGGCCGCAGCTTTTATTCACTAACAATGGAAAAAAAGAAAGTGACTTGCGAAAATCAATGAAATGCGGCAGAAAGAAGGACGAAAATGTGAGTTTTGTCTGCTGTGTATTTCGAATTCGTTTAGTTTTAATTTGAATGAATCGTCGCAATTATGCGAAATTAAATTTGCTATCCGAAACACATTAAGAGAGGTTGGAAGCCGAAAAAAGCGGATATTGAAACATGCAATTAGTTTTGGTTGGCTTAGGAGATTAGAGAAAGGTCGATTTGAGAACGATACACATTCAAAAGAGATTAAAGTTAACGTCGTATTAAATAACTTTAAGCGCAAATCAACAGCGACTCACCGACCACAGTATTTGTTTAAAATTTCCCCTCGCGGTCACAAATCGCCACAATGTCGGACGTGATTGAGCAGTTTTGTTTGTGTTATTTGCAGATAACAACAGCGATATTTCACCGTACGCTACTGCGCAGATCTCGCAGGGCAACGAAATGAAAACATTCAGTCAGAGGGCGCTAGCTCCCGCCCAGATGTACCCGCCTTTAAGATCCGTAGGACACTCGTTATATTTGCTTAACCCAGATTTTATTTATTTATTTATTTATTTATGAATTTATTTATTTATTCATTTATTGATAGGAGTTTCGCGAGGGAACTTATCCGAGAGCACGGAAAGACAATTTACAACAAAAACAACAGCAACAACAGTATCAGCGACCAGACAAAATGTTTTATTCAACAGGTAACAACAGGTGAACAAAAAATCGCACACTTTCTTTAAATTTGTAATTCCATGCGATGTGACGGGGGAAATTAAAATTGCAAGCGACACACGAAACTGTTGAAGTTGATTCAATTTTAATCAGCTGCATATTAAAAAATACCTACATTACATATAGGAAATTGTGATTTATCGTTTGTTGAACATGCGTTCCCTAATGGACCGAACGAACAAAACGATGCTTGTTTAATATTAATTAAATCTTGAAATATTGTGTGTGTTTTGCGAGGCGACGTTTCGAAATTGGATGAAATTTGAAAGGGAAAAGAAAAGAAAAGAGTAAAGAAAAGAGGAGATGAGATGAGAAGAGACGAACTGAACTGTCTGATGATATTCAGTTGTGTTGTTGTGGGTGAAAAATAAACGAGAGGTTGTGCACTAAATGTTGTACGGTGTTGGATCTCGATCAGATTACACGAATCCCGTGACAGAGTGTGATGACCTGACCATAACGCGCCAGATGATCTATGCTTCGCATCCACGTATGACAAGACCATCAGCGCCCAACATGACTTTTGATTTCCATGGTAACTACACTAACTACCTCCATTTGTTATTTCGAGCGCGTTCAGTTTCAGACATTTCTCATCTTTTTTCAGTACCTGATTTATTAGATCACGGACCCGAATCGAGTACATCTAACGACACGTCGCCGGAGACATACGCCAGGAATGGATCCAAACAGACAGACGACTACGACAGGGGAAGAATATCCGACAGGTGGCAATAAATAAATAAATAAATAAATAAATAAATAAATGATATTTTTTAAAAAATATCACACGATGACCGGTTATATATTTTTTTAAGGTATGGGGTAAATGAAACGCGGTTTGTATACGATAACGCCTCGCCGGATGGGCACAACAGACAAGAATATAAAGGTAAGAAATATAGTTTAATTAAGCGATTAATTGCAGTTTTTGTTTTTAAATTTTCAGATATTTATCACAAGTCTTACGAAGCGGAAAAATCTCCAAAAAGGTGCGAGTTTTAGCAATGTGTTTGTTAGTTTATTAATTGTTTGGTGGTTTGCAGGCAGATGGGAAGTTGCCCTATCCAGCCTTCGTTCGCGAGTGAATACACGGACGATTTTACTATAGCAGTGTGAAAAATCCAAGTGCAATACTGCGCCGTGTTTTTCTTTGCAATTGATTTTCCGTGCGATGATGACGGGTGCTCGGGGGGACGTGTCGCCAAGTTGTAACGAAAGAGTGCCATGGGCGCTGCAAACAAGTTATTTTCGCAGGGTTAATGAGAATTTAGTGCCTTGGAAAGTGTTATCATTGGAACCCTCGACCGTTTTACGACTAAACAAACCCGATCTGTGATTTTTCTTCATCGATTTTAGTCGACAACGATGCGATAGGGACTCGTTTTTCACATTTGTTCGTTTCCTTTTACTGCTCGTTACGACTTGCAGTTGTTTGGTTGATGACTAATTAAAAAGTAAACCAATTTTCTGGTCTGTGCATTTGTATTTTGATGTTAATTACTTGTTAATAAAATTCTAACAATAACACGCTGTTGTGTATTGCGGCGAATTTGAATTTCCAACCACCGCTTTCGAACATTGGAACTAGTCGCGTTTTTTTGTCGCCGCTGCTCGATAAACAAACGCTTAAAAATTTAGGGGAGAATAAATTATTTTAACTTGTCGAACGAGCAACTGGCAAGGATGGGGAATTATTTAAACGCGGCTGTAAATAGATAATGAAACCCAGGCAGGAACGGTACAGTATCGGCGCTGCACACGACAGCTGGCCACGAGAGAATAAAATTCCACCCAAGGACGAAAAACGATGAAGGCGTGTCTGAGATTGCGTCGTAAATAGCAACGATAAGGGGCGAAGACAAGCAACACTCGTGGATTTACACTTGCCGACTATCCGAACTCCATTCAAACAAAATTCGTCTTTTATTTAGCTTTTAAAGAAGACATTCAAGGTTTGTTTGATAATCTCGTCACGCAAGATGGACTCTAAAATATTCATACATTCAGTTTACCAATTCCCAACTTGACATTCTTTTCGTCGTATCAAATAAATAATCTTTCAGCGGATGAATTTACATTTTAAATTGTAAACAAGCGATTTAGGCATTGCTGTTTTAAAATTATTATCATTAGACGGTCGTATTCATAACGTGTCTCGATTTTGTAGGTTTATTTTGATGCAGTCGAGTCGAGTATTTGCACCAGCACTTGTCGGACGAACCACAACTTACCTAACTTGTAAGTAAAGAAGACATGGGTTGCCCCCAGATGTAGAAATTTGTCGCGTATTCGTGATAAATTTGTCTTACTATTTTTTTTCAAATTTTTGCCTGCATCATCGACCATTGTTTCATATCCACTGACGCTCAACTTTTGGACTGTGGGAAGGGGACAACAGTTGAAACCTTTGTAGCGAGTAAGTACATGTTTGAAAATAATTTTTAGAAAAGATAAACATGTAATATCGTTTAGTCACAACCACACGTGGAACTGAATGAAACGACGTGTCGCTACACCTTTGCAGAGCCATTTGTCGCATTCCAATAAAACATCATTGAGCATCATTTAACAAGATGGTCAGCTGCATAGAAGATTTGCCCATTGTTTAGACATGACAATTCTGGTAAAATTTAAATTCCAAGTTTAGGTTATGTATTTTTTTATAAATTATAGTTTTTAGTCACTAGGTGTTTGAAATCGTATCATATACTGTGTTAAAATTCAGCGAGGGTAAACCAAGGCCGGAGCCAGCTGACAATGAACAATTTATTTTTATCGAAGCAACAATCTTATCAGCGCATTGTTAAATCTTTTTTTTAATAGGTAAATATTTGTTAACAAATCTTTGTACTAGGATGACACGCAGTTGGATTTTTTCGGTACATAGACGAGTTGTAATTGTTTAAAATAATGTCAGTTTCAGTTTCAAATGCCATTTTCGTGGTCAATCTTCTCCAACTTACGAGTGGCGCCCCCTCATGTGTGTAGCAGGAAATATGTGACGATCACTTTGTGACGCTTCCGTTGATCGTGATGAAGTTGGGGGTCAAGGACCATGGTAATGTTGACAAACTCAGCTCCACATGCACATTTGAGGAACGATATCGTTGTTCAGGAACAAACGTGTCAGCATTTCGGAACGAAGGCTCGTTATTAGAAGAAGAAGAAGAAGAAGAATTACACTAGCCAGAAGATACCGACGTAATAAATTAAGTGTTTATATTGAATCAGAATAATCAATTAATTTTTTTTTTTTTAGACTACGGTATATACAGGGTGGTAAAAAAGTCTGTAACTATACTACATATTTCTGAAAGTGCTGACAATGCACCTAATCCAATGATGGTAAAGTATCAAAGTTGGGAGGGGCAATTTTTTGGT